>CAJVPP010003252.1:0-12157 GCA_910592005.1 Funneliformis mosseae | reverse complement strand
TTACATGTTTCTTTAGGGCAGTTTATCATATTTATTTAATTTATTACTCAAAAATAAACCAATCAGTAATTAAGATTTAATAGCAACCAATTAGATAATTTAAATTAAACATTAATGATCAATTGGATTTTAACCTTATTGATACTCGACTATAATTATAACTAGTTGATTATTATTGAACATATAGTTTCGAATTTTTTAAAAAAGTGTTCATCAGGTTGGGTACCCGATTGAATATCGTTCTATCTGTAAAGATTAATTACATTTTCCATTATATTCTGCTTAATGAATTTGACTTTAAAAGTTTCAAGCATTTCATCATAAGCAAAAAAATGTCTTTTTTATCTTTTTATCATCATTAATTTTAATAGAGTCTACATAATGTAATTTTTCTTCTATTTTAGAAAATTTTACTAAAAGACTGAGAAAATGGTATACAGAATTAGTATAATGAGTTTTAACTGCTAAAGCAAATAATTCACTAAATGCAGCTAAAGCATTCATTTGTAAATCATAGTTTTTAACTCAAATATCAATACAGTGAGCTTTAAATATTTCAGCCCATTGGTTTTAAAGGTATCAAATTTGAAATACCAAATTTGTATTATTATTTACCTAAATCTCATCTTTATTAATTTCTTTTTTTTAATGTAAATTCATATTGTTAAGGCTACAGCAGTTTATATTTATTCAAGAATATGAACAGTAGATCTATAATCAATAACAGATTCTAACTTTTCTAAAAATTTAATATCAAGCTAATTCATAAGATCAAAAATACTATAACTTGAAAAAAAAATAATTAAAATGCTGCACATATCTTTAGAAATATGCTATTGATCAAGAATTGGGTGTAATTAAGGTTATTTATCTATTTATTTAATCATTCTTTGAAAATTGCTTCATCACTAATTTTGTTTAAATATTCTTCTGATTTTAATTCTTTAGAATTTCTAAAAACTATTCAAGAATATTATGATAGTTTATCTAAATTTTTAAATGATTTCTTTTTTAGAGTAATTAATGAATTGTATCAAAAAAAACAACAGTATGTAACTGGTAATGAAGACAGTATTACTTATTACTGAAAACTGTAACTTCTGAACTAATAACAAAAACTATAATATTTATTATATCAATATTATTAGGATTAGCTTTTCTTTGAAAATTTTGTTATCTCAAATTTTAGCTAGTCTTGATTATATGTCAAGCTTACTGGATTCTTTTAGACAGTTATTAACAGTTTATCATATAAGTTTACACAGTTATAAACATAAACAAAAACTTGTAAAAGCTTGAATAGAAAAATTAAACTCATCAAAAACGTTTAATTTGAGCTAATAATATATGAAATTCAGCAATAATTAATAACATTGATTTTATGAAGAAGAGTTTCAAGTTTAAGAATATATATAACATTATATACAATAATTCATATACCATTCTGAGGATGGCTTTTCAAGCTCAATTACCAATCAAAATAGAAACTGATCTAAAACAAGTTATTGAATTAACTGCTGATACATTATTGTTTGAAATGAATTAAATTATTGATTAAATATTAAATATATTTCAGAAGGTTATTTATGAATTATTAAATTTTAAAGAAGTTGATAATGAATTAAATTACAAAACAAATTTTAATTCAAAAACTATTAAATGTTTTATCCTAAACTGTAAAGGTTCGAAAACAAATTTGCCTGCTTATTTACTATAAATTCTCTTTTAATTTACTTTTATGAAAAATTAAAATTTTTAAAAACTTTTTTTTTAAATTAATTTTATAAATATATATAAAATTTTTATTTTTTAATTATATAATAATAATTTAAGGTTACTTATAAGCTAAAAATTTGTAATTTTTAAAAAATTTATAAATTAAAAAATTTTATTATTAACCCTTTAATCATCTATTAACATTTACTTTTAGTAATATTAATCATAATAGAATATTATAAAATTTATCACTAAGAAATTTTATGATTTTTATTAAAAGTAAGTAATTTAATTAGTTCACAAATATATGAATTTTAAGAATAAATATTTCAAAACTTAATTTTAAAAATTAAATTATTTAAAAAACTTCTTAATAAACTTAAATTTCTTTTATTAAAGTTGATAAAATATAAATTAAACTATATTTTTTATATAATAATTATATTATTAACATTAATATTTTATTATTTATTAAAAAATTAATACTTTTTTTTATATTTTCAGGTAAATTTGCCTGCTATACAATTTAAGGAATAAGGATTTACATTTTATTATAGTATAAACACCTTTTACTAAATCAAAATTAATTCCATAGGATCTTTAACTTCTACAAAAAAAGAAAATAAATATATTATAATAGCTATTGATTATTTTACTAAATAGTCAGAAGCAAAAGCTATAACAGAAGCCAGTACCTCTCAAGTATTTCAATTTGTTTATAAAGAAATTATTTGTAGATATGAATATCTCATGAAAATATTAACTGAACGAGAAACTTATTTTAATAATAAATAGTTGATAAACTAATAGATAAATTCAAGATAAAACATCTTTTTTGATCTCTTACCATTTCTAAACAAATGGTTTAGTAGAAATTTAATAGAACTTTATGTGAACTTTTAATCAAAATTGCTTAAGAAATTTTAAATTAGAATTTGCAAATTACATTTACTTTATTTACATATATAACTTCTAAATTGTTTACAACAAAGATATTTCCTTTTATCTAACATATAAAAAGAATAAATAATTATTCCTGAATGAACTAATTGAAGAAAATGTAACTTTAAATCAATATATAGAATCATTAATAAATAATCTACTACAAATTAAGAGAAAAGCATATAAAAAAATCATAAGTAAATCAGAAGGATTAACATGATTGCAGTTTAAAAAAAGATTTATTATTTTAAATAGAAGATAAAGTTTTGTATTACTATATGACAAAAGAAAAGTAATAGTCTGAAAAATTAGAACTAAAATAGAAAAGATCATATTATATTCATTAAATCTTACTAAATGGATTTTACAAAATAAGAAAAATAAATGGGAAAGTTTTGCAAATTCCTGTTAATAAAGATCTTTTAAAACAATATTATGATCAATAAAGTTAAGAACCTCAAATAGTTATATAGTTTATTTATTATTTTTTTTATTTTTTTTTTTACTATATCTTTGGAAGATTTTAAAGTTGATTTGAAAAAAAATATTTTTAATAATATACTTCTTATTATACCTTTCTTATAAAAAAAATATGAAACTAAAAAAGAAGTTTGAAATACCTTATCAAATGTTAAAAAGAGTTGTAATCTTTAAAAAATCTTGTATTGATAATAATAAATGTCTTTTACTTAGGAGAATTATTAGAAAAGAAACTTCTACTCCAGCCTAATATACTTATTTTAACTAAATATTATTACATAATATCAATATGAACTGTTTATATCTTTGAATTTTTGGAAGTAAAACAAATTCAGCAGACTCAATATATAAGTCTTTTTAAAATTTACTCTTTGAAAAAGAATGATTATCAATTCTTAATAAATGAATTATGTTGATTTGATTTAAAAACTAAAATTTAAGAAAGGAAATTGAAATGGTAGAAACTAATAAACCTAACTAATATGATATATTTGCTAAATAAAATATATTTATTATTTATATTATTTATATTATATTTATTATTATTATTATTTATTTTATTATTAGTATATCTGTTAATATTATTATTATTATCAATAGTATTATGATTATAATTATTATCATAAATTTTCTTTAATTGTAATTTTCTTATATAAAGAGCATAAATATACCTTGAAAAAAGGTGATTTTAACATTATATTCAAAAATACATCTAATAACAATAATAAACAACATAATATTTTGCAAATATAAAAACTTATAATTTTATTCTTGTTAATTAAATGAACTTTCTAATTAACATCATGTTAAATTGATTGGAATTAAGTCATAGCTATTGTTTTCTTGACTTCAAATCATAATTAACTTATTTAACAAATAGAGTAATGTTAACAATATATAATTAATCAAAATTATATTTTTATATCATCTAAATTCTCATTTTATTATATGCACTTGCTTTTATATTAAATAAGCTATTTCTTATTTTTTAATTTTATAATAATTTTTATAAGATTTGATATTTAAAAATTTAATAAAAATTATTATCATATAATTTATAAATTATCTTTTTATTTTAAATAAAGTTGACTTTATAAAAATATATTATGTTTTTTAATTTAATACATTTAAGAATATTATATATAATTTTTGATATAATTAATGAATATAAAATTTAAATACTATTAAAGTACTAAATTTTTATTTAACCTATTTAGAAATTTCTTTAGAAAATTAGCAATAAAATTCCAATTGATTCAGATTAATCTAAAAATTTTCTATTTAGATTGACTTTAGTTTAATTTTAGATTATAATAAAAATCAATTTAAAAATTTCAGTTAATTCATTCTAATTGAACAATAAAAATATTATACAATTTGAAATGATCAAAATTATGATTCTAAATAAATGATAAATACAATATTTTACAAATAAAAAATAATTATAAAACTTAAGAATTACAAAATAATTACAAATCTTTTAAAGAAATTGCAAAATAATTGTAAAATTCATAGAGGATTTCAAAATATTAAAAGTACAATTTTATAAATAAAAATTTAAAGTGTTGACAATTTCTAAGATAATGAAGTAATAGAAAATCTATTGATAGTTAATTAATCAATTATATATTTTGAAAATGTAGTTTCACAATCAATTTTTTTTTGTTTTCATAATCCTAATAAAACTGTTTTTATTAAATAAATCGTTAGAAATTTCATATCATAGTTAATTGGATATAAATAATGCCTATATTCATTTCAACTACCGGTAGTTGCATAACCATCTGTTAAAAATTTAAATCATGAAATTTTAAATTGCTAATTTTAGATCATTTAATTATAGATAGTCATTTTAAAGTATTTTATAATAATAATAAAAATTTTCTAATAAACTTTAATTATTCAAGATTTTACAACAAATTACAACAATAAAATCTCAAGGTAAAATCAAAGTATGTATTATATTAATGACATTTCAAAACATGAATAATGGATTTATAATTATCAAACTAGATGTTTTTAAAAATTTTCAATAGTTTCGTAATTTATTGGATAATAATATTTTGACAAAAAAAAATGAAAACGAAAAGTACTGAGAGTTGTATACTGTAAGTTTATTTATAATATATAAAATAATTATTTATATAACATCTATTTACTAAAACTTTATAATATGCATGTCTATAAAAGGATTATCGATCAAAATAAAGCTTCTTTGAGACATTATTATTACATTCTTTTTCATCAAATTCATTTATATTCATTTCATCATGATTTCTTTTCAAGTAGTTCTGTTGCAAAATGTTGTTTTCATTTTCTGTCGAAATATGATCATTTTTCTCTCTTTCAAATTCCGTAATTTCGGGAAGTTTACTTGCTTTTTCAGGAATTTCGTCGATTTGTTTTGTTTTTTCTAAATTGGTGTTGTCAATTTTCATGATTTCATTTGATACTTCTGGAGTTTTACCCATTTTTTTTGTTTGTTCTATATTGTTATCAATTTCCATGAGTTCTTGTGATATCTTTGGAATTTCGTTAATTTTTTTTGCTTGTTCTACATTGGTGTTTTCAATTTTCATGATTTCTTTTGATACTTTTGGAATTTCATCAATCTTTTTTTCTTCTTCTATATTATCGTTTTCAATTACTATGAGTTCTTCTGTAGATATTGGAGTTTCATCGATTTTATTTGCTTGTTCTATGATTTTGTCTTCTTTCATTTGATCAGCATTGATATCCATTATGTCTTGAGATTTCTCTGGAATTATGTCGATTTTTTTAGATTTAGTTTTATTGTTTTCAACCTTCATGATTATTGGAATTTCTTTTGAAACCTCGTCAATATTTTTGGTTGGTTCAACAATGATTTCTTGAAAATCATTTGCAAATTTACTATCATCCTCATTGGTATTCGACTTTACAATCTTTTCATTTTTTTCTTTGTCGGTACATAAAATCGGTAAAGAAAATCCTCTACTAGACAGCCAATCTCCAGAACGATAGTGAAGATGTAACACAGCAAGGGGGTTTAAATCAATAATTTTTGTTACAGTCGAAGGATGAATTTTCGCATCCATGGCATCAAAATCAGTAGTAAAACCAATATCCTTATTCTTAATATCAGCCGAATCTTTAATCTTCACTTGTTTAACTTCGAATTCTGGTTTATTTTGTAAAGCACTTTCATCAACAATGATACCTTTGAAAAAACAAACGGTAATAGTACCAGGTTTCCCGTATACATTTTGAATTTGCTTTGTTGAATGTTTTTTAACTGGAAAAGGGACTTTGAAAACACCATCATCTTTTTTATCAAATTGAGATGTGCTGGCGAATTTAAAGAAATAAACTTTATTCCTTTCATGATTAATGAAGTATGATCTTATTCTTGAGGTTTGAAGTTGGTGAAGTAATTGTACTTGATCAAATTGTCCATCTATATATAATCGTGAAATTATAATGTTGGAAGAGTTTGCTTGTTTAGCTTCCGTTCTTATTGTATAACGTTCTCCTGGTGTTATAACTGGAATATATGTTGTAAAGTTGCTTTAAAAGATGAAAAAGAATGAAAAGGTGGAAAATATCAATTAATTTTATTTTTTTTTTTTATTTTTTTTTATATTTTTTAATTTTAATTTTAATTTTTTTTTAAAAGAAAAAAAAAGAAAGTATCTTACCTGCATTTTTTTGTTTGTGACGATGGATCCGTAACATAAGAAAAACATGTACTATTTAACTGTTTATGATGCAAATAATGCAAAATTTAATGGTAAATTTATTTTATTTTTATTTTTTTTTTTTTTTAGAGATTAATTTAAAATAAAAAATTTCTCGTTAAAAAAAAAAAAAAAAAAAAGGAAAAAATTTTTTATAAACTTTATTGTAAACTTACATCAGATTCATCAACCGAAAGATTGTATTCCGGTAAAGGTTTCCCATTTACCAAAACTTCAAGGGAAAAATCTTGTAAATGCATGATGTTTTCTGTGCATCAATGAAAAATGTTTTTTAAATTAATTTAAAGCATGAAAATTTTGTGATATTCATTTATCCTAAAGAGGATATGATAATAATTTCTAAATTTAGTGAAATAAAACGTTTATGGCTTACCAAATGTAAATTGTAAATTGTAAGATAAAAATGACACAAAAGAGTTTTTTTTTGTGTCGGTTGAAACCTCAAAAAAATGCAAAAGTATCTTAAAGGAAAAAGATCGATACGTTATTAGCAAACAGTAAGGATTTATAAGTTTTTTTGGTCAAGTTTTTTAAGTGGCTCAGATCAATAATTGATTGGCTGAGTAAATGTAGCAAATGTGATCAATCTAACCTTATTCATTATATCCTATCCGCGATAAATGCCCACAGGCACATGATTATTTATTATACCGCCGATCATTTAATGTAAATGATTGTTCAACATAAACTTTAATGTTAAACACGAATTTGTATACGGTTTCATCGAAACCATACATTGTAACATATTACTAAGGAAGATAAACGTGTCTCTTTGACTATTAAGCTTCATTTAACGAGAACACAAATGTCTCATAGGATAAAGATATAAATGTCCATCCGCAGATACCTTCAGCCTTATCGCAGAAAATATACTGTATTCATCATGATCTTGGAAAGATGATCGACATATTTTTGATTATTTTTTTCACAACTTTAGTTGAAACTAATTACATAAATAAATAAAACCAAATATTATTGCTGCGTCACAATCAAATAAGAAAAATTGTCACATTAATATTCTTATGTAGTATTATTCGTTGTGAAGATATTAGTGAATCGTTTCACTCAAACTGACGATTTAATTTGATAATTATTTCCGGAAAAAAAAAATGTATGTTACTTGAATGGCTTGATTTTTTTAATTATTACAGCGAAAAAAAAACTTCAAGTTGATTTGAAATGGTATAGTCAATATTTATTGAAAGAATTTTGCTGATATCATTTTTTTTTTACAAAATAGAAATGACGGAAATTATTTATCGTTATAGTTATAATATTTTAAGGATCGAGGAATAGTCAAACAAATGAAACATTTGAAGCAAAAATTTTAATAAAATGAACCAAATTTTATTTTTAATCCTAATTAATCAAAATATATTTTTTTTTATTAAATAATTTTATATAGATTATTTTATTTCAATTATAATTACATTTTACATATTACATCTTTGTGTCCCTCCTATAAATACCCATTACATTCCTATATCCATCCATAATTAAAAATTAAAAAATAATATAAATTAGAAATTAATCAAAAAAATTCAAAAACTAAAAAATTAAATTAAATCTAAGAAAGAATTTAAATCTATACCATATTCTACTCTTCATATCCTAGCTTCCGACTTTGTTCGTTCGAATCTACTCTTCATATCCGTTCCGTTCCGTCCGTCCGTCCGTTACCCATCCGCTTGAGAATTTTGCATTATAAAAAATTTTCAATTAATAAAAAAATCAAAAAGGTAGACCTTAAAAAAAAAATTAAATAAATAAATAAAAATACACACCAGGAATCCGAGGTTATCCAATGTTAACCGCCCTAAAATTGGTCAGACTGTCGCGAGGGACATAACCGAAACCTTCTCAAGAATCAGTAGACCTCGAAAACAAGTCCGACGAATGGGAGTTTCGTAATAG
Organism: Funneliformis mosseae; assembly: GCA_910592005.1. NCBI lineage: Eukaryota > Fungi > Glomeromycota > Glomeromycetes > Glomerales > Glomeraceae > Funneliformis > Funneliformis mosseae. The sequence continues at coordinate 3,368 of CAJVPP010003252.1, read as the reverse complement.
AGAAGTTTTTCACATTAATATATGGTCCCAAAAAAAAAACCTACAAAAAGAAACTTCTGAAAAGAATAGTGATGCATTTTTAAAAAATTCAATAAAAAAATACACACCGGGGAATAATAAGTAAAATCTTCGTGAGGTGAGGTGGTGATTCTAGAGACGCGTTATTAATTTCAACTGAATTTCTAAAAATAAATTATGAGAGACGCGTTATTATTAATTTTTATAACTCATGGTTACAGATTTCTAAAAATAAATTATTGAGAGACGCGTTATTATTAATTTTTATAACTCATCATGTTTACAGATTTCTAAAAGTAAATTATTGAGAGACGCGTTATTATTAATTTTATAACTCATCATTGTTACAGATTTCTAAAAATAAATTATTTGAGTGACACGTTATTATTCATATTTTTTTTCACGATCAGAATCGTGTGAATTTGACACCCTAGGATTATGTAATGGAGCTTTCCATATTGGGCCTTTAAACCAACTGTCAAAACACACGAAATGTGTTTCTTTTTAATATTACAATTTTCTTATGTGCGAGATCACTGTTCTAGGTCCAAGTCGTTTGATGAACTATGCGTGTTCGATGTTGGCCACCTTTTTACCCGATAATGACCACTAGCTTTTTAAATATATTTTTAAAGGTCAAAAAAAAACCACTTTCTTGTTTATCTTATTTTGTAAACAATAATGTAGATGTTCATAATTTTTGGAAAGCAATTATCTAAGAATAGCACACAATTGACCAAGAAAACTTGTCGCCATCCAAGAAAAACGTGCTATTATCAAAGAAAATCAGGAAGTAGGTCCCATTTTGTCGTCTTTCTTTAAATATTCATTTTCTTTCCTTTCCCAAGTTAAAGCTGGCGACCTTGAAAACGAAAAGGTGATTTCCAAAAGGAGAAGAATATGTTAATCGATCGTGTGGCATTTTAGCATGTATCCCATCTTGCTAAACATAGCGTTGTGCTCTTGTGCTTTCTAATCTAGCGAAGAATCGAAATATTAATTAAAAAAATTTACCATGCTTTTCTAGACGATCCAATGAAGAACAGAATCTGGTTGAACGAATATCGCCTAAAATGAAAGGGAAATCATTTATTTTTAAAAAAAAACTATTTTCATTTTTGATAATCAAGGAACTAATCATCAATCTCTGATCGTGTGATTCGTTTTCTCATGTTTGAATTCGTCTCGAGTCGTTACTCAATTAAAGAAAAGCTTTGGAAAATATACTATAAAAATTTGAGTCGACTAGATAGAGTCGTATTATACAAAAATCGAGCTGGGCAGAGCCATCTTAAGCGGAGTTTTACTTGACCATTCCCTTCTCAATAAATAGATTTCGATAATTTGAAAAGTTCCTCCAATAGGATATATTCCAACGCGTTTTATTGACAAAAAAATAATTATTTATCAAAAAAAAATTTATAATTTTACATTTAGGTTACAGCTTCATATTCTTCCAAAGCAGGTAATTATAAATACATTAAGATGAACATTTTTTTTAAAAAAAGAAAAACTTCAATCATCTATGTTTCATCAAATTTCCTGTTTTTTTTTTTTAATTAGTTTCATTTATTTTTTAAATTTTTTTAAAAATTATACTTTTTAATTATTAAGTTACTATTTCGGATTGGATCGTTTAGGATGTACGAGGTATGATTTTGTTTTTAGTTAAATTTTAAATTTTTTTTTTGCTTACGAGTACGCAGCGATTAAACATATTTGAATTCCTTCTAATGATCCGACCGACAGTATTTTAATCTAAAATTTCAATTTAAATATCGTTTAAATGGATTGGTAGGAAGAATTACATTTATCATGCTTATTTAAGCTATTTTAAGTTGAAACCTAGACGAATTTGTTCAATAAATTATGTTATGATAAACTTTATATTGTCGCATTTATTAAAGTAAAGGAACAGAAAAATTATTTGTGAATATAATTAGTGTATGGGTGAATCTAAAGTTATTTTCGTATTTTCCCTTGAAATAGAAGTATATTTATTGAAAAGTAATGTTAATGTGCATTTAAAAAATTGGGACCATGTTTAAGATTACGTATTAACAGTTTATGATTTAATTTTATTGCAAAGTAAAAAAAAAAAAGATTATGAAAAATAATAATAGATGCTGAAGATTCAATTTCTATAGACATTACAAAGTATTTCAAATCATTAGAAACAAACTACTTTCTTTGGATTCCTGAAAATTTTATTTTTTTTTTATTTACATATTTGCTTTATTTTTTTGATTTATACCATAAAGAACTATTGTCAATAATCACCCTGTCACTAATCACAACCTTTTCTAATCACACCTATATTAAACCCCTTTATAATAAAAGTTTTCTCACTATTCCGTATTAAGTTTAAGCTTTTTATAAGCATACATTTAGCCTTATGGATTTTCTAATTTACCCCCATCTTTCTGATTGGTCAACATCATTTCTCATTTCTGATTGGCCGATTTTCCTTGTACATACGTCACATGACAAATTGTCATCAAAATTACATTTCATGGAGCGTCTTGTTGATTGATGAATTAAATATCCTTTTTATTGATCATTTAAAATACTTAATTGTTTTAAATGTTTTTAAACTTTTTTATTTGAATTTTTTTTTTTCACAATTTTTTTTTTAATGGAATTATTACAATAAAATAACTTGTTGGAATTTATTGATTTAACGGACTTTTGCCAAATTTCCTTGTTGGAACTTATTGATTTAACGGACTTTTTGCCAAATATCCTCATTGAAATTTATTGATTTAACAGACTTTTCGCCAAATTTCCTCATTATTCTCACGTGACAAATATAAGACATAAAATTTCGAAGCTTTTCATACACTCCTGATTTATCATATCAATACCACCAGACATTAATTCTATTTTGATATAAATGAAGAAGTTGAGGAAGCTAGTAAGGAAATTGATATGGATATAAGTGATGATGAAATTAATCTTTTTCTTGATGCTACAGATGATATTGGGAATGTGTAGGAAGGTGTTAAAGATGATAATACAATACCGGAAGGATCTAAAGAAGCAAATAGAATGAAAACTCATCATATTTCATTTGAAGAATATAAGAAATGGATAGAAAACCTTGAAAGTGCAGGACTTATCAATGTCCAACATAGAGATCCGAATCGTTCAATCCGTAGTCAAATCATCCGGATTTGACCAACTGATTACGATGATCGATTAGACGAAAATATTGACCGGTTAGTTGGTCATTTAATCGATTATCACCAACTATGAATGGATAACCGGATAATCGGATATTCAAATATTTTGGATCCATTGTTTAATAAGCATGCAACATCTAAATTAATTAAATAAAAATGAGACATTTC
>CAJVPP010003251.1:0-12160 GCA_910592005.1 Funneliformis mosseae | reverse complement strand
AAATTTGACTCGACTCGACTCGAAAAAAATGAGTCGAATAGAGTTGGTCTTTAAACTTGACTTGACTCGACTCATTCAGAACTCTAATATTAATGGTAATATAAATCTACCTGATTATAAAAGGATAGTATATCAGATAGAAAGCTTATATCGTATTACCAATAATTGTAAATGTAATAAAAAATGCAAATACTTTCCAATCAAATACGATTTGTGACTTGATAAAATAGTGTCTATAATTGTTCAGGCACAGAGTCATTTAGTTGGATAATCAATAGAAAAGTTATATAAATTGGTTCAAAACGCAAGACGCATTATCGTCATAGATAATAATCTAACTGATCTAAATATTGAATGGATTAAAACCCTTCATAAGGATAAACTATTTTCAGTTATTCACAATACTTATCAGCCTCAGAAAGGTAAGACATTCCGCTTAGCTTCTAATAAAGAAACTGTATTAGCTGAACTCTGGGATTGGACTAAGTGAATGTCTTTATTACCTTTTAAGAATCAGAAAAGTGCTTCACTTATCTGCTATCTCAGAAAGAACGTACAAGAGATTGTTCATATTCTCAAAACTGATTTTCCAGAATTACGGATCAAAGAATATCATGGTAAATCTGATTTAGTAGAAAAGGCTCATGATTTCAGCAACATAGAAGAATTATAGAAAGACATAGACCTAGTTGCCTATATAAGTACTTTAAAAATAGGAGTATTCTGCACTAATCTTAAGTTTGAACGAGCATTCTGCATCTTTAACAGCTATATAGAAATGAATGTTAAAATGAATCAAATGTTATTTCACATATGATATATTAAAGATTATATATGCCATATTGAGCAGAGATCTTCTAATGTTCTAGTCACAGAGAAAGGATTATTCCAATGGTTATTGAATGTCAAACGTGAATGTCTTCCTTGAGAACTTCAGAATAGAGAAATATTTCCTGATATAGACTTTATTATTCAGAATAAGGACATACCAACTATTCATTTATGGGTGGCCTATATATTAGAAAGATTTCGTTTCCAGCACTTATTTGGATGGAAGATGGTTGATTTTCTCCAAAATGCAGGTATAGTAATTTTTGTCATAGAACTCGTTCCTAAATCTGAAGATACTATGATGTTATTATCCCAAACAGTGAAGGTAAGTTTCTCTACCATTAAAGCAGAGGAGATAGCAGATGTATCTAATGCTATTATTATCAATTGTGAGACTGCTAAATTATTGGAGAATAAACTAAGGAAGACTTTAAAAGAGATACACTCTTTAGACTGACATTATATTGTGGATTGTTATGAGATTTCGCCTGAATCATTAACTGAGAATTTCATCTCAAAGTATGGGAATTATAATCACATGAAATAGTTTAGGGCTTATAAGCAATTACGAGATACTGGTACTACAATAAAGTAGCAGTTGAGGCTATTTCTCGTAAAGATTATAGAGAAGATAAGCTTATAACCACAATTTGGGCTGAGAAGCATCGAATTTGTCTAGAATTATTAAGAATTTGTATACCAGCTAGAGATATTGATGATAGAGTCAGGTATAAATCTAATGATGTTAAGACGCGTCTGAATTCTTCTGAATCATTATTATATCTTCAGAATTTAGCGTTTAAAATAGCTTGAGTATTCAATAATACAGATACATTATGCAGAACTAAATAATCAGGATTAAAAACAGATCAAGTGAAACTTAGTTTACTGAATTCAGTACTATATATAATATATGGATTGAAAATTAAGGCTATAGATAAGAATCTTAAATATTATCATCTGGTTGGATCATTTGATAGCAAAAATGCTCCTAAGTTACCTTCATACCAAACGGGTGAAGAAATTTATTGGGAAAATGGAAAAGATACTCGATATGGGTATAGTAAACTCTCACCTGATGAATTATTAATAAAAAATCTTTTGGAGAATAAACAGACTAAAGATAGTTCCAGTTCTAATCTGAACATTATGTTAATTGCGAAAATATTCAAGACTTATTTGATATTACGTAGGCAAATTTCATTATAAATAATCTGGATATATTACTAAACTTCACAAAAATAGGTCATACATTTAAAGATAAGTCTTCTGCCAATATTTATATAATAGATTACGTAGAAGACTTATTCTCAGAATATATTCCTTCTCTAGGTTTGCAAAATGAATCCTCTGAGCCTCAGATAAGTAGTAAGAAAAATGACACTATTATTTAGGAAGATGCTAAAAGTGACAAACTAGTAAGACTTCCATCTGATAATATCTAGTAGCATTTTTTACTTACTCCTCAGTAGATAATTTAGATATCTTTCTGGATTAAAGAGCCTCAACTAAATAAATCTAACCCATCTGATTCTTCCTTATCCGATAATTCATAGGTCTTTGCAGGTTGAAGGGTCTCATCTAATAATTCAGAGGTTTTTGTAAGCTGAATAGCTACAGTCTCAGCCTTACGTTTCTGCTTCATCCAGTAATTATGTGAATGAAACTTTGTAAAATATTTGAAACAATATTTGAAACAAAATCCTGAACTAGCATTGGTAAGAAATCCATAACCAAAGCAGTGGATTTTTTTCATATTTTTTTCATATAATTTCTAGTGCCTATAACATCCTTCAGGAAGCTAGCATTTATTTTCATAAGTAGTGTCATCCCTCTTGATATATAGGCAAGTAAAGGGAGTCATAGAAGTATTTTAGAATATAAAACCCTCTTTCACTTTTAATTTCATAATAAAATATGTATTTAAATTAATCAGAATTATAATGAAATAAATTATCTTTTCATACTAACGTTATGGATATATTAGATTAACTAACAGAGTGCAAGCCTGAAGGTAAAGCTTACAAAAAAATCTATAATCTCAAAACTAATCATATGATAATTATAAATAGGCCAGTATATTGTAAATTGTTACATAACAGATATATGCATTAGAAAGAAGAAAGGCTTTTAATCTCACCTTTACATAAATTACTAATATTAAGAAGATATTTTTCTTTCATTTTCTATTATATTTGAGATATTGTATCAGAAAGAAGTTTACTAACAGTGATTAACGAAAAAATAAACCTATTGCAGATTTTACTCAAAGCTAATTGGCACAATTTTACCTTATGCCAACTATTAAAATTATGCTGGAGGCATAAAGAGATGAAAGCTTGGAGGAATAACGTACTCATGAAATTTCTTCATCATCCAAATTTAGCTCCTTCAAAGTATAGGTCAAGTGCTTTATATGATGCATTTACCAAGATAAACATTTTAAGGCTAGAGCATATATTAGCTCTAGCGCGTGCACTTTACTAAAATGTAAATTAATATAGATAATTCGTTTATAGCTTTAAAATGGGAATTCTTGGCTATTTTTATTTGCATATCCTATCTATCTGCAAATTTCAAATTGATGTGACTAGAGCAAAAGTTATATATTTTTTTCCTTCTCTAACCTTCCAATAGTTTTTACCGACTATGGTAGAATAATTTTTTGAATTGAACTTTTTCAGATATAGAATAACTTAAGGGTTGCACATAATCTAGTAGTTACTTCACAAGCTATATCTATACAACCATATCCGCAATTGTAATAAAGTACGTTGCAAAACACAAATTCAGTAATGATATGAGTAATAAAGAACTTAGTCAGCACGCTCCAGAATTACTCGAGCTTTTGACAGATAAACTGAAAAAAGACAAAGGTCATCAGCACTTTAAAAAGAATATAATTTTAGCAGAGAGCAGGCATTTGTACTAATTTCTGATTAGAGAATTTGCCGAAGTAGAAGTCGAGTAATTCCTAAAGAAGAAGAGGATGAAGCAGAGAAAGTTAATAAATGCCATGTATCTGACATCATCTCAGATAGAGAAACCATCAAAAGTATAACCCAGCGTATTATTTGAGATAATCTTAGTGAAAAAGAAGTAAAGACGATAGCCAAGACTTTAACTATAACATTCTTTAATTCTATCGCCACCACATCCTGTCTTAGTAGGCTTTGAAGAGAGTTGTGAAAACTTAATGCTTCAGAAAAAATAATCTCTGCTACATTAGACAAAAAAACAACCTGTCATATCTAATAAGATTCAAAAGGAACGTAGGGATCAATGTAAAAATGAAGGGATTAATTTTTCAGATCACTTCTCGTTAGAATTGGTTAAGGAGAAACTCAATTTCTATGATGTGTCTAACACACTTGATGTGCAAGCCCTAGCCAATGTAATGATAATGCTTTGCGTCTGTCCTACTGAAATTAAAGACTTACGCATATTTAATAGAGGTGTAATTGGATATGCAAAAAACTGAGGCTAACAGGATAATTCTCAGATATTTAGATCATTAGAAAGAAATAAAGAGCGGACTAAACTTCTCCTTACTTAGATTTAGGATGCAATTTCTTCTGAACAGTTAAGAAATCCAGGAATGCCAGGAGTTAAATGGGTTAATACATTTCTGAAAAAAGATAAATTTCTTCCTGAAACTGGTAAACTACTTCTTTCTAGCTATTTGCACAAATTAGAGATAGTATTTGCAGTCATATCAAATAGTGCGAAGAATTTATCAAATGCTATGACCATCACCAGTCAAGCCTTTTGATATTTGCCAGACAACTATGCCTTCCTAGCGTAAAATTATACTATAATCAATTTTCGAAAAAGAAGACAGTCTTATGATCAGGCAATGGCATTCAAGCTTTTCGACGAAAACTAATCACATAGATGGGTTAGACAACATTTATTAAATTTTATTTTTTCGTTCGCCTAAGATCTAGCATATATAAAATATTATGAAAATGATAACTGATCAAAATCATTCATCTGATATATTTAACGAGTAGGAAGTTATTAGATATACAAAGATATTAGCTTAGACATTTGAACTAAATGAGCAAAATGCAGAAGTATATAGTGCAGTTTTCAGTGAAAATAGAGCACTAAAGAAACAATTGGAAAATTATCATTCCCAACATAACACTTTAGAAAAAAAGGTAAAAAGATTAGAGAGATATATAAAGTCCTTAAAGACCGAATTAGAAGATCTGGACGAATGTGTAGATAGGGAAACTATAGTCAACTTAATTCATGAAATAGTTCTCTCGCTGATCGGTAAAAAGAATGTTCCTCATGCTTTTGCGTCTTTATCAAAGCAACGAAGGAGAACGCGACCAAAAAAGGTTAAGCGAATGGTAATTTAAAGTAAGCTGAGTTAGGCACTTTACATATTTTCGATCAAAGATATTAAGTTTAATATATAAATAATCAAAATGGAAAGTGACCAGCCGAAGGCACTCAGGGTAAAGCATCTGATAGCCTTAACCAATATCCCACTCAAGTCTACTTTGTTTGAGACTAGTTCGTCTGAATTAAGCTGTTTTGAGTCTAGTTCGTCATCTGAGAGTAGTTCTTTCAAAACTAGTTCATCTGAATTAAGTTCATCTGAGAGTAGTTCCTCTAAGACTAGCTCATCCGAATCCAGTTTATCTGATTCGATATTGATAAAATAGTAAACATTATTAAGCATCAAAGAATTCAGAAGCACTAAGTCTAAAGGAAAGATCAGAAGAAAAATGCATATAATAAAAATAAGGCTAATTAGCTATCTGATAAATAGGAGTCCAAAGCGATGATAGAGGTTTATTTTTTTTGACTAAAAGATATTCTAATTATATAAATAAAATAATGTATACAGATAATTTACTTGATCTTCTTTCGCTAAAGATAATATCATTTATTCTAAAGTATCTTCTAGAACAGAAACTAAAGAATTCTTGTAGTATAAATAATATATGGGAAAGAGAAGTGAATCTTGAATGATACAAAAGAATAGAATTTTTATTTGAAAGAATAGTTTAAGGCAATTATACAGTAAAAGAATATTATTCAAAACTGAAAGAGTGTAATTTAAGCAAAGACTATTCAGAATGGCTTCTTAAAAATCTATTTCTCAAAGGATTATCATCTGAGAATACATTTAAAGTTCTTTTGTTCTTGAAACTTTCTGCATATACTCAAGCTTTTGCATGTATTAATAATAAAAGATCCCCCTTGTTGATCCAGAACACAATCCCTGTGTCTATTATAATTTTAGGGAGCATCTATTGATCTGATTTTTGTGATGAATCACAATAATGTAATTTTCCTAAAGATTTATTCCAAAAATTAAACCTTAAACCCATTACAAGTCATATAAAAAGAAGTTGAGATAGTTAGGGAAGTGACACATATTACATCATTATAGATTTATTATAAAGCTGATCCCCTTTCCCTCTAGGTTAAACTTATTAATCATGTGATTTGTTAAATTATATACATTCAACTAATTATCATTTTGATTTCGTTTAAAATCTTTTTTTTACTGACATTCAAATAATGTAAAATCTAAAATGAATGTAAAATGTAATGCTCCACTTTTTGAAAAACCTTAAAAAAATTTTTTAGAATTTGTTTAATATATAAGTTATTTTAAGACATTTATTTCTGAAATATTTTTCATAAAATTTGAAAAAAATTACAGAGGAATTCAAATCTATAGAGACATGGAGTTGTGCTGGCTGGAAACAAATATGCATTGATTTTAATAGTTAATAATGACGATATTAAATAGTCTACAAAAAATATATATCAGATGATTTACATAATCTAACGTAACTCGTGAAGATTAATTGAAATTTTCATGTCTATGAAAATTTTTATATTTTAAAATCTCAACATGCAAACCTTTCTAACTATACCAAAATATAACAAATTTTATATTTATAAGACTCTTACAAGCCAATACCAAAGGTTTTGCAATACTTTTGGATATCACCATATGATGAATACAAAAAACCCTATGTATCTAAAAGTTAGTCTATATACAAAATGTAATAACGTGTAAAAAGAAATTTGACATAAATCTAAGAAAGAAATTGAAAGTAAAATCAGAGAATACTTGGCAATATTAATTCCAATCTAAGGTTTTATGAAAATTAATCGATCACGAACCAGCCTGTCACAAAGTTCAAAATCTACTCAAATTAACCAAGTTCTTCAAAGACCTATTGATGAGATTATTGTAGCTGATTCTACTCTGCCTCCTAATGTTACTGCACAAAAAAAAGCCGTGAAAACCATTAATACAACTAATACAATACTTGCTGAACTTTAGAGAATTTATAATTTTACTAATGACTTAAAAATTCGGAATAATTTAATGGAGCATATGGAAACTCTCAAACAAGTTCTGCATGATAAGAATAATAAGATTAAGAAATTGAAACGTCAAGCAGGATATTAACAGAAAAATAGGGAAAAAAAGCAAAACTCTTGCAAGAGCATCAAGAAGTAATACAATATGATTCACCTGATCGTTTACCTTTTTAAAATCAAAAATTGAATGATGACTTCATTACATATGAGACTAGCACTGGACGCTCTATAATAGATCACATTTTTATGTACTCTTTATTAACCCTTGATCTTATCGACCAAACTGTAGAAAAGGTTGATGGAGACTTGTCTGACCATGCCATTGTTTATGCAACTATCTCTTTAGCATCTATTAATCTGTCTTCACCTAACGTGCTACAATTAAAAAACTAGTCTTTCAATATGATGAAATGTTTGAGGAGAACTAGTCTGCCTTTAGAACTTCAGTTGATCAACGATGCAAATATACAAGGCTTTATAATATGTCATTAAATAGCATATATACTATACATCAATTGAACCACTATTGGGATCTTCTACAGAAATCAATTATAGACGCTGCTACCAAAATAATTCCTAATAAGTATACATCACATCACAACTGAGACCTTAGACCACGTATCCTTAAATTGATTTATAAACATATTAAGATAGTCCAAAAACTTTGCAAGTCTGGTAATAAATGCATCAAGAATAACATCGTCAATCCCAAATGGACCACATGGTATAAAAAAGTACAAGCTTTCTCAACAAAATATGGCATAATAATCTCCAACACTAAATACTCCTCGCTACAAGAGATCAAGATGCTCCTTCTCCTATTAATTGATCTTCAAAAAGTTCTTTCCACAGCAGCTAAATTAAATGAAGCAGAACTTAAAACCAAAGCCATCAATGAAGCTATCAAAAGACATTGTAATAATTTCATAGACGACCAAAAATCTATATTCAATTCATTACTAGATTGTTTCTGCACTACCATTACATTTGACAGATACATAAACAACAATAGCCCTGACAAAGAACTCCTTACAAATCCAAAAGAAGTTCAGAATGAAACTGCAAGACATTTCCAAAAAGTAGTTGGCTCTCAGTATTCTAACCCATCTCTCCTTGAGATATGAAACAAGTCTATTTACTAGATGAATCAATTGATCCTGACATATACAACAATATTATGCAACCTCCTTCAGAGGAAGAGTGGAACAATATCATTAGGACGCTTCCTAATGGAAAAGCTCCTGGACTATCTAAGATTTCCAATGAAATATTAACATACCTTGGCTCCTTCGCAGCCAAATATTTCTGGATTATAATCTGCAGATGCATGTTGCTTAATCTTGCATCTAGTAGATAGAATCTAGCCTTTGTATATCCCATACCCCAGCTAAAATTTTGGGAATACAATTTAACAAACACACGACCAATTACGCTTCTCAAATGCCTACGTAAAGCTCTCACTAAATTAATCAATGGCAGACTCTTACATACTTTGTCTACCAACAACATTCTCAAAGAAAACAACTTTGCTGGTCTACCCTACAGGAGTACCTTCGAACTGATTCATATTTTCGATAATATCAATTACGATGTCTCATTCTACCACAATAACCTTTGGATTCTATTCTAAGATATGTTTAAAGTATATGACTGTGTTAATATTACCATTTTGATTAGAGCCCTTGGACGCCTCTAAATCTTAAAAGTATTTATAAAATTCCTGATCTCGATTTTTATTTCTCATTTTAATCAAGTGTTTACCGCGTACGATAATTCTGATACTTATTTAGTCCTCTCAGGTATTGACCAAGGTGAAATCATATCACCTATTTTATGGTGTATATATTACAACCTGTTTCTTTGTTTTGTGTAAAACTCATCACACGGCTATACACAACACGTCCACTAGAACACTGACGTTACAAACTGTAATATCTAAAGCTTTTCCAACTATGTTCCCATACTGGCATATATGAACGACACACTCTGGCTTGCAAATTTCAGATCAGATCTCCTAAATATTATGAGGATTACTGACTCTTTCTATATTCTTAATAGCATTCAAATCAATTGAGATAAATTTGTTTTTATGATAAACGACAAAGATTTCTCTCCTATCAATTTCAACTTCAATGAAAATAATATTTGGCTCACACTACTATACCATAAGAAATTCACCAGATATTTAAGAGTCTGGGTATCTTTGTTTAATAATAGACAATTCATAACCAAACAAATTCGTGATGAGTTTATTAAAACAAAGACGTGCTTAACAAGAAAAGGCTAACAGTGAAGCAAATAGTTGCAATATTCAATACCATCATTATCCCTCAGCTTTTATACAAAACAAAACTGACATTCATCCCGCGGTCAGCCTGTGATACTTTGATGGCTTCCTTCCAAAATTTCTTCAAAAAGAAACTTGGACTTTCAAGATTTATATCTTCTTCTGTTCTTCACTCAACCTTTGGCTACAATCTAGCACATTTGTATGACAAACAGATTCAAGCCAAGTCATCCGATCTATTAAAGATGATTAATGATATTTCACTTCTTGATTCAACTTCGCGGTTACGAATTCTGCAACTACAAATATTAGAATAGCTACCCTCGTTCCCATTAACAGATTGATCATATACAGACACAAAGCCTTTTAAAGACTGGTGGTTAGGATTTCTGTCAGCTGCTAAGCAGATTGGATTTAAATTCCAACAATGTATAGACAAAGATTATAATCTCAAACAAATAGATGGAGGGTCTCTCCAAATAATACAGTTTCTTCCCTTCAAGGTTTATCAGCAAAATATAATGAAACTGTGTTCACTTTCGATCTTATACGTTGATCAACTTACCACCATAGATGGTACTCACCTGTTCCCAGCCTTTGACCTAAATATGGTTTATGACTCAGTATTATATAGTGCTAAATGGTTCAAACTATTAGAGTCGCAGCTCTTAACCAGTACTTCGAATTGACTACTACTCAATAAATGCCTCCCTCATACTTCACTTATCAAAGAACCTACTCAACTAACCAACTTTAACATTTCAGCAACCAACCCAACCTTTGTTACAATTTGGTCTAACCAATATATGACCTTCATAGTAAGTAAAGTAATCAAAGTCAAAGATACTATCATCCATGCATAACATTATTTGCCAAATCAAGCTGATAATTTTCAAACACCTATTGCTCCTTGTACTAGATGTAACCTTTTTGATCATTCAGCTTTTATACCTTACAAACAACAACAATGCCATCATTTTTATGCCATCAAATTATCCAAGTCATTTTGTTTCATATTTAAAACTTTTTATAAATACTGCGAGGGATGGTGGTGTAGTCTTTCTCACCTTTTGCTTCATGAAATTGCTCTGTCAACATTAACATCTCCTTATCAATATCCAACCAGACCTTTACCTAGCTTAGATGTTAGCCTCTTTGATCAAACATCTATTAATAAATTAGATCGCCTTAAATTACAATTTACTTATGCTAATGCTCTTCAATTTTATACAGATAGTTCTCTTACATCTTTAGGATCTTCTGAATACCGAATGGGAATAACGTGATTACAAACTGACCAAAATTGGCCTTTGCTCTCCTTTAATGCAATACTCATTTCACATTCTCCTTCTTCAACCTTAGCAGAAATAGTTGCCTATATACACAGCTCCACCGAACTCCATTATTGAAATCTGTACAGACTCACAAGCTGCAATTGTCTCATATCAAAAAATTACCACCATATGTGAAGAATCTTCCTTTCTAAATCCTGCTTTCAAAATTCCTTATTTCCATATTTGGATGATCTTAATGCAACTCATTACATCCAACAATATTATGTTGTCGTTGACAAAAGTTAAAGCTCACAGATCAGACGAACTTAACAATAAAGTAGATGCTCTTGTAAAACAACTCTCTAGTGACCCTTTGAGTATTAATAGTAACCACCTAGATCCTAAATACTTCATGAGCTATAATAACACACCAGTCATCACACCACCATGTTTATTCATTAAACACATGTAACAAGCATCTTGGGCTGGAATAATTTTATTCCTTCCTTAATTTGCAAAGTATCACAATTTTTACATTGATTGGCAAACTCTCTTTTACATTCTCAATAACTCAGAAAATACTAGGATGACATCATTTGATGCATGCAAATGAAAGCAATTCAAGATCAAATTATTATTACAATTACTTCCCACTTTTACAATAATGAATACACGATATCCATAACTTTATACCACTAATACCTGCTTCCAGTGTAATATTGCAACCAAAGACTTTGATCATATTTGGTCTTGTTCCTAAAATACAATTTCTCTTACTGACTTAATACAAAAGCACAAACAGTCTTTCTTGTCTCAACTCAAAGAACTTAATAGACCTAACAATGATACTTTAATTGATGATATTGATCAATCTTCAATATGGTATTGCAACTCTTTCAATAATAACTTATGTTTTATGGATCTCATAAAAGGAATTATCCCTTCGTCATTTTTCTTCTCTATTACTTCTATCACCAAAATAAACAACTCACCCAAGGCCTATTATCATCCTTATTTGATGATATTTTCTTCTCAGCTCATAATTTATGGCTAACACGATGCTCATCACTACAAACTTGAAAAATTTCAAATAATATCAAAGACGATTTCTCTGTTGCTTAGGTCTCCTCTGGACTCCCACAACCTACACAAACTCTGCATAATAACTCCTCCTCCTTTTCTACAGCTCTTGCTTTTGGTTCTCACTAGTCAAATTTTTGGTACGGCAGTAACCATGCTTTTCCTTCCAGACGTTTGATATCTGTATGTTAGTTTAGATTAGTTTCTTTTCTTATCTAATATATAGTTTAGTTCAGTAAAGTGTAAGATTGGTATTGATAAAGTAGTTTAGTCTCTAGATTAGTTTATAGATATTTTTGTATTTTCTGTTTTATTTTATTTTTCT
>CAJVPP010003250.1:0-12165 GCA_910592005.1 Funneliformis mosseae | reverse complement strand
TTTTTCAACAAGGAGTTTATTCTTTTCTAACTCTTCTTTTAACTCAGTATTCCCTTTTTCTAAAATAGCATTCTTTTTTTCTAATTTCTTATTTTTGTCATAAATAAAACTAAAAGAATTGGCATTAGTTAGTGTTCATTCAGTAAAACCTTTAACAACATTTTCAAGAGTGAATTAATTGTTAAAAATAACTTTCTCAACTCCATTTTCTTTTTGAACATTGACTCAATTATCTTTGGGTCAAAAATGTTGTTCTAAGGTTATTAAAGTTCCAGCAATTTCTGGACTTTTATTTTCCTTAACATTGTCAATAGCATTTCAAATTCTTAGTTTAAAATCATCTTCTTTGTTTTCTAATTGCTTTTTTAGTATTTTTATTTCATTTAATAGTTCTTTATTTTCTTTTTGTTGTTCATTTATGATGTTTATCATGATTTTCTTGTTTGTTCCTTTTTTTTATTTATTCTTTTAATATACTATACTTATATCCTTTTTATGATGATATATTAAGTATATAAATCATTTTAGTACTTTTTTACTTTGAAAGTGGAAAAAAGATTAAACTTAATGACAACAAGAGACAAATTAATGAGTGATAAAGTCATGGAAGTGATTTTATTTTGAATATTTTATTTGTTGCAAATATAGAATGATTTTGGGCAAGTAATATCTTTGAATTCATCTCTAACAAATGGACGAATATTCTGGTAAAGATATTCTTGCCTTTTGTAATCCAAAGGAGGTGGCATTAATACTAAAATAGATAGAGCTTTAATTTCTTCAAAAATATCTGCTTTCTTAGTTTTCAATAAATTGAACTCAACAGAAGGTCTATTAGCAACTTCTTGAACTTTCACTGTATCAAGATTAGATGCTTTAAAAAGAAAATGTTGAAATTTCTGTATACTTGGTAATTTCTTGAAATAAATTCCTAAAATAGATTTGATATCCAAATATTGAAAACCTTTTTCACCTTTATAACACTGAGCTTTATTTAATCCAGCTGGGCTAGACTTTTTCACCACTTCAATCACATGATCCAGACAATCTACTCTTGTTTTTCTGTAGAGTTTTTTAATCAATTCAAAACTACTATCACATTTGAATTTGGTATGCCCTGGAATCATAAAATTCAATTCAATACTTACATAATAACCACAAATTACTAAATATAAATAAAATCAAATAGTGGTGTTATTTTTATTCTGTCCATCAGCATTATCACAAGTAATCTTTAAATGTTTTTCACCTTTATTCAATTTCTTAATTCCATTAAAGATTAAACTAAGAGTGCCATTAGGACCTTTTCCTATAATTTCATCCTCATTAAGAATATAATTAATTTGTTTCCTTACTGCTTCATCTTGAATACCAAATAAATGAACTTTACATGGACTAAGATAATAAATTTTACTTACTTGTTGATCTAAATATGGTACATGAACATTCTGGGCTCAATCATAACTATAATGAGCAGTAGCATCAATACTAAAATATTGTGCTTTACCCTTTGAATGATATTGATTAACTAATTTTCTTTGTTTTTCTGCTAATTTTGTATTTTTATTATAATAATTTCTTTCCACTTTGGCCTTAGACAGGTATTCTTTAAATCTTTTGAGTAAATCTTTGGCTTCTTCCTCTTGATGAGCATTATAATGTAAATCATCTCTAAAATGTTGACAAGTATCACACAAATCAGTCCTTAAACTCATAATTTGAATTTCTGGTATCAATTGATGTCATAATTTTCTGAATGCATCATATTTTAAGGATTTCAAATTATTATCTTCTTCTAGACCAGTCAGAAAATCCCTGTACACAGATTTATAAGTTATTTTAACTGATAAGAACGTGATTGATTGAGTTATTCTATTGATATTTCTTCCTGGACTTGGTAATCCATGGACTTCTGCATAATTTTCTAGAAAATTCTTTATTACTTCAGCAACATTTTTATCAATCACCATTTTAGTTTTCCATTGAGGTATTCTTTTAATATTACCATGAATTCTTGGTAGAAGACTATTATTTATAGATGATTTCTAATATTTTCAAAATAAGTCCTACCAATTCCTAACATATTGAGATAAGTTTCTTGACAAAGAAATATATTGTGATCCCATTGATAGAAAGTTTTTTTTATTAGATCTGGTTTTCTTTTTAAGGCATCTACTAGTACTTATTGATCTACCATCCATTGCCTTAAGTTGGGCTATTAAGAATATGTCTTGTTCTACTTTAAAAAGAGCTTGAAAAGATTCCCTTAATTCTGCAAATTGTTCCTTGGAAATTCTTGAAGAGCATCCACAACCACAGCCTTTTTCTAAAAAATCAATGGCCTTTTGATATTCATTAGACCATTATATTTATTATTAATTTCATATACACTTATCCCTATATATATTATTTTATAATTTTATGTTCACTTTGTAATTTTTTATAATTGTTTTAAATTTGAAGGAGAGTATATGAATGGAATTAAACTTAGATGAATCAATATAATAGTTTTAGGTAAATGATTTAAAAGATATAATTACTCAATAACTTGTGAAGAAAAATTGGAAAATTTAGTCAACCTTCCCATGAAAAATAATTATAGTCTAGATTTAAATTAGCTTATCATCATTAATAATTAAAATGAGAAAAGACAACTTAAAAAGCAAACAATAAATGAAATAATAACAAGTTAATAAAAAATTGACTACCTTTACAATGAATTTTGTTGATCATAAAATGTTATTATTGCTTTAACAAATCATGTGTAATGATTTATATTTTGTTTACTTTTTATAGATGAGATAATCAATTAAATATCTTCTGAATAGATTATAACAATAAGGTTAATTATAATTTATTTATATTTTTATTATTTATATTATTATGTATTTTTAACATAAAAGGATTATCCTCTAAGAAATAAAGGTAATTTGTATTTTTACAATAATTAAAGTACCTGTTCAAAAATACTTATAATTTATCTTGTTGAAAAGTAATTCTTACAAATGTATAAAAATTATATTTTTCAAAATAATCAATTTTTTGTTTAGAAATGATTGCATCTAAAATGGCTGAATGAATAGAAAACGCTACATGAACTTGATCATTCTTAACATCAACATCTGTGATTACACCTAATATCCCATTGCAGATATCGTATTCCATTTACAAATTACTTAAGAACATAACTCTCGTACTGACTTGAAGCCTGACAGATTTTGGTAAATTTGTCCTTTTCTTAAACAAATTATTATCTTGATCATGTACAACTTGACTGTCAATGACATCTACAAAATTGAATTTAAATATAGCATTTTGATAAATCAATATATACATGGATTTTTTTTTATTTATGGTATTAACAAAAAGTTATTTTAGAAAATATGATTGTTGTTGTTGTTGTTGTTGTTGTTAGATATAATTTATAATGAAATGGGACTAATAAACGTATTAGTATATATGAATTTATTATGTTATTTTTCGTTTGTAAATAGTGTTACCGGAATTAGATTTGGAGGCTCTTTTGGCCGAATTTAACTAATTCCGAATTCTTAATTTTTATTATTATTTTATTTTATTTATCTCTATTTATTTTATTAATTTAGTATTATTTTATTATTATCTCGTATTACATCTATTTTCGTAATATGTTTTATTTTTATTTATCTTTATTTCTATTTTTATTTATTAATTATTTTGTATAATGTCGTAATTTGTTTAACTTTATTAAGGAAGAACTTTCTAATATTACAATTTTGAATTAATTGAATTGTATATAAGGAGCTTGAATTCAATGTACTTGCAAAGTAACTTTCTGATAAGTTAATTAGTTTCGACTAAGAAAACTAAATAAATAAAATAAATATTTTATTTTATTTAAAACTATTATCTTCTTTATCCAAAATTATTCGCTAATAACAAAATTAATTCGTTAATAATCTATTCATTCTGATCCACACAAAACAAAAATAATTGTTATCACCAATTAAAAATACGCTCTCCCAAATTTAATCGGTGACAATAGTAAAAATAAAAGAAAAAGTTAAGGTAGCAGAATTATTTATCTATCTTTATCCTTTCGTGATTATTCAAATTTTTTTACTTTCGATTCATGAATTTGATTGTTAATGAGAACAAAGATTTTTTTTTTTGAATTCATTAGAAGATAAGAAGTTTTCTCAAATCTCTTAGGTTGATTTATTTTATTAAGATTTTTTTTCTTACTATATATTATTTAGCATGGTGAAAACTAAAACAGTTTTCGTTTTATTTATTTATTTCTATTATTTAAAAAAAACAAAAAACAGGAGGTTAATAATTTAGAATTTCTCAAATCTCTTAAATTAATTGGTTTTATTAATCTATATACTAATATGATTTTTATTTCACGTCGTTAAAAAAAGATGATACAGCCATTGATAGAAATAATGAAAACGAAAATGATGAAAATGATGGTAGTCATGATGTAAGGATATTGATGATGAAAGCATTAGGATAGAAAATAGCAAAGAAAGCAGTTGTAGTGATAATGAAGGCAATATATTGAAATTTAGACACCTTTTTTAAATATGTATACGATGTTCTGGAAAAAAAAAAAAATAACATTGCATAAAACGCATGAAATTTTAGAATTTCATACAAGTTTCCATCTTTAACCCAAAAGATCAGAACTTGATATATCTTGGCTATCAAAGTATAATAAATTCCTTCATAGAGGAGATCCAGAAACTCTTGAAGGAAATTGGATTGTTCTAATAAAAGTTTGATTTACATATCATTATTCCAAGAAATATATCTTTATTTTTTTGACTTGGCACACCAATATCATATACAATAAAAGCTGGCTGAAATCATTGAGTATAATCAAAAACTTATATTTTTGTGTTTTCTTTTTTTGGGTGTGTGATGACAATCGGGAATATCGGTTTTTTGAACTTTTTGTGGATTCTTCCACCTGCTCAGATTGTCATTAATCTTCGCGTCATTAACAATCCTCATTGTTTGCAAAATTTTGAGCTACAAGAGAAGAATAAAATCAACTTGTAAAATTTAAAAAGTAAAAACAAGTATATGAGACTTTTTTATCTTGGCGTAAATGATGGTGACTAGAGCATTTAACATATTACTAAATTGTGTAATATCTGCATATATCTCACGTGATTCTTCCCTCATATATCGGCATGCATACCCTTTGGACAATCGAGGTTTGTCTAACAGGAGAGACCGTTCTGGTTACACAAAATTTCGATTTTGTCACACAGAATTAACCAATCAAATCGTAAAATTTCGATATTATCACATATTATTTGACCAATAGGATTTCGTTATATATAAGAGTAACGTGATAATATAATTATAATATGATATGTAACGTGATAATATAATTATAATATGATATGTAACGTGATAATATAATTATAATATGATATTTAAATTAAAATTTAAATTAAAAATTGAATTCTCCGAAATCGTTTTAGATCATCTTTAGGTCATTTTTAGACGTTTCAAGATCATTTGTATAGTTTATTTTATTTCAATGATTAATTAATTACAATAAAGAAAATTTACAAATATATAAATGAAAAAATTTTATGTAAAAATAGTAAATTTATAATTCTAAAAATGATTTTTTGGCAGATTCTAATAAATTATCTATTATTAAATTGTCTATTATTACTTTTGCATCATTCAAATCATCCTCGCCTGTATCTTCTATATTCTTATCGATGGGTTCATTTTCAATTGAACTTTTCATCAAACTTGTAATCAATGCATTTATATTATTTTTAATTTTATTCTGAAGATATTCTAAACATATTAAACACTTGAATTGACATCTTTGAAGGCAATAGCTATGATAACCATGCCCATAAGCTAAAACACTTCTATTCAAATTGTTGTTGGTCTGATCGCAGTACACAAAATCACACAAACCAAATATATTTGGTTTTCTAGAAGTAACGAAGCCTCTTGGAAGGTGTCAATCCGTAATTTCATAATCTAAAGAAGGAAGTTTATATGTGTTAATACCATCAGACGAGGATTTGACAAGCAAAGGATTGTGGTTACGCATTTGATATATCTTCGAAAATGCCTCTAAAATCCATATAGCATACTTCTGAGAAAGTGTATGCAACTGCTTTGGTATATACGGATACTTCACGGAATTTACGAAATGCTGTTGAAATAAATTGTTATGTCATTGTTAGAAGATGAAATGTGCTTCCTTTCACAACTGTTGAACTATATGAAATTTTGCTGTACGTCTTCGAATAATGCTGTGAGCAATTTCTACGGGACTATCACTCAGAGAAGTAAGATGATTAATAATAATGTTAAACATCGGATGACCAGTCTCCATCCAATAAAAAACATCAGAAAAAAACATTAAAGGAGCCCGTTTATAATTCCTTCGATCAAACTGAAGAAAAAGATCACTCCAGCATCTTACATAGGCCTCTTCATATATGGCCCAATCACCTCCACGATAATGAACCACGTATACATCAAGAACGAGAGGAATTAAATTAGAGAAGAGATCAATTAAATACATATATTCGATATTCTTGCATGTATGGCCAAATTTTGAATAAACGGCATCAGCTATATCGAACCACACCATACGCATAACATGTAACATCAAGTCAATTCTCTGTGGCCGTAGTTTCATACCAAGCTCTTTACGCCCTTCGAATATACCTTTGTATATATCGTTAAACAAACGCGAATTCTTCAAAAATACTAGTTCTCGAGCATTCAAAGACACATGGAGAGGACCCATTATAGGAAGAAAGGACATTATAAACTTCAGGACGTTTTCATTTTCAACAAGAACCCGCTGAGCAATGGCTTTGCGAATAAAAAACTGACCAGGCCAATCCACAACAACGGGAATTACATAATTGAACAGATAACCTTGCATCGGCTCTTGATTGTATACAATTTGGAGTGCATTCATATACCCATCTGTACCTTTTAAGCTACTTTCAACAAAATTGAATAATATAGAATCACGTATATGGCGATCATTTTTTTTCTCTGCGATCCTATCGTTATAGCTATATATTGTCATTCTATCTATCAACTCTTCATCAGAACATTCTCCTGTATAATGCTGTATGCGTTCATAATAAAAAACACTGAGATTCACGATAAACCGCCTATCGACATGT
The DNA here is from genome assembly GCA_910592005.1 of Funneliformis mosseae. Taxonomy (NCBI): domain Eukaryota; kingdom Fungi; phylum Glomeromycota; class Glomeromycetes; order Glomerales; family Glomeraceae; genus Funneliformis; species Funneliformis mosseae. Next base: position 4,993 of record CAJVPP010003250.1, on the reverse strand, counting down.
CTTGAAATTAATTCACTGTCCAAAAACCTTGGATTGATTGTCTTATTATGTGGTATCGCTAATGTAAAGCATGGATTCGCCAAAATTGTTGCCATGTGTGTTGCCTGAGAAGTTTCAGTAGTATTGGGTTGCCGTTAAACATGAATATTGTGGTAGTCGTCGACATTTAGCACAAAAGCATTTTCTGAATACTGTCCAAAAGCATTTTCTACATAATCATCATATACATCAGACATTATTTTTTTTTTACAATCGACTGCTCTTGATGTTGTAATCACCCCAAGATTCGCCATAGTATTCAAGCCTTCATTACTTGTTCCTGATGCATCTAGGTAATATGCTAAATCAAACTTGAAAGCGTTAATTTTTGTATTGTTCAACGAAGCAAGTAAATAGCAGATGAACAACATTATCTTCTTCATACAATCCATCATTTGGTTGTTACGTTCAGAAGGCCGAACTGCTGAATAAAGCTAGTTAAAGAAATCCTTCAAACCCGGTTCAATTTCTTGAAATATTCTTCGCATTTCGTCGAATGAATATATGGGTTCTTCTTTTTTTGGAGTGTTCTCTATTGTAAAGAATTTTTGCCATCGACTTGATGGCTCCAGCGAAATCAATCTTTGTACTTACCTCCTTCTCGTTCATGGTTTTCACTCGCTTGAAACCTTTTTTTAGAGGATTTTCTACAAAGCTTATATAGCATATGTTACATAAAAGAATACCTTCCCTCCATGATATCTTCACTAGGTTATTTTTTTTGGCTTCTTTTCACTTTTCTCCCTTTAGCGAACGAAATTTGGTCAAATTAGTAGTTTTGCATTCTACACATTGCCTTGTCCCGGACATATCTTAAGTAGGTGAATAGTAATGTAAGGGTGTGGGATTAGCGGGGATTAAACAAATATATTAAAGCTCAGTGAAAATGCTTCGAGTTTGCTTAATGCATTTAATCACGTTTAATGAAAGAGTTAGGTTACACAAGCCCCTCAAAAAAGTACTGTAAAGTGTATAAAAAAATTTTTTATTAAATTGTGTAACCGTTTTCCTTATTTGGGACGGTCCCTCCTGTTGGTTTGTCTTAATTAAGACGGCACCTTCGAAAATCCTGAATGTTAGAATTTCGATCAAGTCTTATTCAGAAAGTACAATTTATACAATGCAAACCTGAATGAACAAATCCTGGAACATTAATCTTGCGTATCTTCTCTTCAGAAAAGTTAACCTTACGTGCAAGAGATATAAAGATGTCTTTCAAAGTTTTTGGCAAACTCAAACCACGTTCCTTTATGAGTTTTGTGCCTTGCTCACCCTCCCATTTAGACCCAGCCTCAGATGCCGCCCATTCGATTGGCCTCGAGCCAAATGTTCGTACGTAACCATCGCCTTTCTTTCCAATCTTCTTTCGTTGCATTTGATGTATATTATTCAAAGTTCTACCACGGTTTTTCCTTTCTGTGCTTGCCAATCCTGCTTTTTCTCCTCTGTCATTTTTTCAGGAAAAGTAAAATTAATTATAAAGTAATGGATGGCGATCATGTATAGTTACTCTTTTACTCACCCAACGAAAAATACAAAAGGCGTATCTGAGAAAGCAATGTCGACGGTTCTCCAGACATTAATCCGAAACCAACTTTCTGGTAAATCTTGTTGTGTAAGCGGGTTTGGCTGCATTTCTAACAAACGGACCCTACATAATATTCATTTATTAACATTACATATGAGCTACGAGAACTTTTCTTGTCACTTACCAATCAGTAACTGTTGTCCTCACATGTTCATAAGCGAAATCGACGAGAGGATTATAATCACGACAAAGTCTGGGGTGAGAAGCATATAGCGCTTCACGTATGTCTTTCGTGGAGGTCTATATACAGAGAATTAACTTCTGTTATAAAATTCTAGAGGTTTGGAATGGCAACACCCTGACAATTTACCTTTGCAAAGGTATCAATATATTCCAATAGTTCACCTTCTATTTGAGGTGCTTCTTGCACGGTCATTGTTTCGCAGATCTCTGTAAGTTCATCAGTGGTAAATCCCGATTGCAGAAATTTATCCTCAGGGTCAACAATAAAGGAATGGACGAGGCTGGAATATGAATGAAATTTAGGTCGGTCAGCAATTATGCATAATAAAAGCACCATTATATGTAACATGGCTCTCTCTCACTTGTGAAATTTAGATTTCTTTCCCAAATCATACAAGACGTCTTCCACGTATTTCCCAGTCTTGAGCTTCCATTTTTTCTCGTTTTTCATGGTCTCAAATCTATATATTAGGTGACAGTTAAGTGATATCTACATAGTCAATACTTGCGTAAGAGAAAAAAAATGTTCTTTCCGTTGCGTAAACAATTCCATGTCTTGCATAGTGAATTCATCATCATCAGTTGGATTACATAAGGATGTGTTTGATGTTGTGACAATCTTTTCATCAGCGTCATCTGGCTCATAATCATTCTCCTTGTTATCATCAAAATCGTCTACTGTCCAGAATTTCTCTTGTATTTTTTCTTCCTTGGTTTTTTCTTTGGGAAACTCGGTTGCCACTGCAATAGTTGCAGCACGTATTCCAACAGTTAAGATCTCACGCTAATGGCAGCCATTTAAAGAAAAGGTTATATCAGAGTCTTCCATGGTAATAAAGTCATACTTTGTTCATTCGATTTTCAACAGCTAGCCTTCCTAATTTTGTAGAGTGTTCTTGCCACAATTCTATATTCACTGGATCGTTATGACAATCCTTCAAAAAAAATATCACAGTTATTTGTGAGTATGCGCAAATAATTGTTGTATTAGATGATCGCGGTTGGTAGCTTGCCTAACCATGCATGTTACAACCAGATCTGAAAATCCCAAATTGTAACTTCAAGCAAAGAAACATTTTGCCCTATGCGACAAAGTCGCTCAATTAGCAATTGCAGGGTGCGATTATAGGCGAATATCAATGGAACCACCAAGCATATTGGGCCTGAAGGCCCTATAAAACAAAGAACATTTTGCTTTCTGCCCACTTCAAGCAAAGAAACATTTTGCCATCTGCGACAAAGTCACTCAATTAGCAATTGCAGGGCGTGCATGATATTGGTGTCCCTAAAATAATGGTTGAAGAAAAATCTTTCAATTTAGAATAAAAATGCTGACCTTCAAGAGCTTTTGTAATTCAATTGTCTTATAATAACCATAGCTTGTTTTTGAAAGCCTTTTTAGAAGAACTTTAAGTTCCAATCCAAGTGACCGATGTGCTTTCATTTTTGTGCTACCAGGTGTATGATTGATATAGTATATATCCCAATCACTCAAACTTCCCCATGAATTTGGGTTGCGATTCCAGTAGTCTATGAAAAGAGAGTTAAGTTTTTCTTCCTGCTTAAAATTAATTATGAAAGTCTGGATAGAAGCTTACCTGGGTGATGGAGAGCTTCAAAAAGGTTCGAATCGAAAAGTGATGCCATTATTCAAGAACTGGATGGAGAGTAAAATAATGTATGTATTAAAAAAAATAAATTGTTGTTTTTTAATATCAAATTGTTTTGATGGTGCAATTTTAAAAATTTTTATTGGTGAGTTCAGTCAAGTATTTTACTAAATTTGGAAATACTAAATGTTATAATGATCGATGGTATACACAGTGAGTCTCGATTTAACGGATATTTTTTTCCAGAAAATTTATCCGTTAAATCAAGAGATCCGCTAAATCGAAACTTATGATCAAATCATGTGATACAAATTAAATGCGTATATACAAAAAAAATTTTTTTTATTTAAAATAATTTTGTATATAAAAAACAAAATATAACGGATAATAAATAATAATAATAATAATAATAATAATATCATTGTCGACTGATAAATTTATCAATGCGACATTGTTTTGCTTCTTGGGTGCTTCTATAAGAAATTTTCTCTTTTTAACTTCAATAATTACTTGAGAATCAACTTCTAAATCTTTTTGTTGTATACATTTTCCAAACCATTTATAGCTTCTGTATTTGTTACAATTGGCTCACTTATCTTATCAATATCCCCATTATCTTCAACTTCAGGTTGCCCCAACACTATGTTTACAATTTCTTGTTCCGTCATTTCTTCTTCGAATTCAAGATTTTGATAAATTCGTCGGCATTTAAAGAAATAAAAAAAAAATGACATTATATAAGTGTCATTACCAAGAAATAGTTAACAATATGTTCGATTAAATGTTGTTAATATTTAATATTAATAATGCATCATTACTTTTATTTATTATACGCTTATTATAAAATTAGGCTATCCAAAAAAGGCAATGATCATCATTATCCGTAATATCGAGAGAATTTTATTATAAGTGACATATATGGTTTTGAAAATTTATCCGTTAAACCCCTAAATCCGCTAAATCGAGGTCCGCTAAATCGAGACTCACTGTGTATATATATGAAAAATTCTAGAAGAAATTCTGATTGGCTAAATTCAACCAGGGATAATACCCTGTAATGATCGACGTTATGGAAGGAAATTCTAATTGGCTAAATTCTGTGCAGGTCTTTTCGTTAATTAAAAAGAAAAACAAGAAAATCATGACAAACATCATAAATGAACAACAAAAAGAAAATAAAGAACTATTAAATGAAATAAAAACATTAAAAAAGCAATTAGAAAACAAAGAAGATGATTTTAAACTAAGAATTTGAAATACTATTGACAATGTTAAGGAAAATGAAAGTCCAGAAATTGCTGGAACTTTAATGACCTTAGAACAACATTTTTGACCCAAAGATAATTGAGTCAATGTTCAAAAAGAAAATGGAATTGAGAAAGTTATTTTTAACAATCAATTCACTCTTGAAAATGTTGTTAAAAGTTTTACTGAGTGAACACTAACTAATGCCGATTCTTTTAATTTTATTTATGACAAAAATAAGAAATTAGAAGAAAAGAATGCTATTTTAGAAAAAGGGAATACTGAGTTAAAAGAAGAGTTAGAAAAGAATAAACTCCTTGTTGAAAAA
>CAJVPP010003249.1:0-12165 GCA_910592005.1 Funneliformis mosseae | reverse complement strand
TTATAATCGGCAAAAATTACGCCAATTAGTATAACGAAAATCACGTGGTCCAATACTTTTGACCGGGGAGTGTACATTTGATTAAAATATATAAGTTCTATTTGTTATTTGTAATATTAAGAAATAAAAATTTGATAAACTAAGTTGACAAAAATAATTTACTCGTTACAATATTCCTTATTTATTTATGCTACTAAAAAATCTAATTAATGGTAACAAGTTTGATAAACCATAGTTTGCTAACGTAAATTAAAATGTCTCACAGAGCACCTTTTCGATGGGCTCGTTGTTCCAGGATAAATTTGCTAAAAAGAGAAATGATCTCGTCGGTATAGAATAAATGGATTTTCCAATGATAAATTGGGTGGAGAAATTCCATCCCTTGTTGACGCATTTTAATTATTTGTTAATTGATAAATTTTTTTTATGATTTTTTGATCAAATTTAATAAGTTTATGATTGTTTGTTTTTGGAACATTAAGATAATTGAGATATTATGAAGAAGAGATAAAGTAAAGTTCCAACCTTTCATCGAATGTCCAATTTATACTTTGAATTAGTGGAATTTTTAGCACTAAAAAGGAGTTCATTTAAATCTATTAGGGCGTAAAATGTGGATATTATGCAACAAGTTCATTGTGTCGCGCAAGATACAATCGTATCGTATTATCGGATCTTAGACTTTAATTATTCAATTTGGGCGTAAGATATTTGAATCCATTTTGGGTTTGGTTTAAACAGTTTATCAAGTCCGGGGCATTATGAGAAAAAAAGCTTATTGAGTTCTAAAATGAGACAATGTCTAGACCTACGTATATTGTTCTACTTTGGGTATTGCAACAAACAATACGTTTTCCACTTTTTTTTCCATTGTTGTCGATCGTCGATCGTTTTAAAATTTTACGTAATTAACTGCGCAACTATTGATGGGGAACAGAGATCAAAGTTTCATAAAAATTTTTACTTTATTTGTTATTTGGCCTTCATAATTTTATATATTGCGGGTGGTGAAAGTAGTTTTATAGTAAGAGCCTTATTATAACTTAATAGACCAAATATTTGTTAATTTTAATTTCGCATTTGCAAAGTTTCTTATTTATCGCATCATCATCGAGATTTTGTACCAAAGATTGGAATTTTTTTAGTCGACTATTAAGTTTTTTGGCAATAATGGGTCATCCGTCTTAAGAACTCGAGAAATGGTCTATTGTTGGTTGTATACAAAGATCGGAAATACCCAATCGTTTTCAGAATTACATATATTTCTGATATGTTAATTGATTTTAATAAAAAGGTTAATTAATAATTATCAGCTTGCTTTGAAGTTTATAGTATTACGTAGTAATGATCTGTTAAAATCCAAGAATTTCTAGCAATGTAACAAGTTAGCACCTGTGATCTTACATAATTTACTTTTGGACAATAATAGTTTTAATAAAGTTCCGTCATTCATGGGTCGAATATTTAGCAGTTTATAATCTTTGTCTTCATTTTATTGATTTTTCGAAGAAAATTTGTAAATATTATTGGTCCACTCAAAGTATAACCAATCTTCGTTAACATTATCAACTCATGATTAGAAGTATTGCTCGGTATTTCAAGCTTAATAAATAGGAGCCCTTTAATCACTCACATAAAGAATTGATTCTATTTCTAATGGATTGCATTTGATAGAATCGTTTTCAAACTGATCGATGGGTTCTGCTAAAGTAGGTATCAAAATAATTAAAAAATTAATGCGATGAATTTTACGATCGATTTCAAAAATTATCTTCGTGAATGTTGATCTATTTCACTTCAAAATGACGCAATATAGAAACATACATAGGGTTGAGAAAAGTTGGTCTTGGTCTAATCCTGTACTTAGGACCTTTAATTACTATCAAATGGAATTATAGACTAAATCCGTATATAATAAGTCCAAGCACTTAGGAGATCCAGTGTCTAAGAACTTGAACTTTATTCATAATACAGTAAAAAGTTAAATTTACTTAAAAAATCTGATTTAGGATTTATTCTGAACTGGATTCTCATTAAGTCTAAAAGAATTATACTAGTCACATAATTAAGAAGAGATACAATAATCAATGTTATGTTGTAAGCGCACAACATAGGGATTGGATGATTGAAATATTATCAGTTGATATATCAGTATGGAATTGTTGTAGCTTAAATGCTCATTTCAGACTCTTAAATGCTCATTTGGAATCACTAATGAACATTTCAGACAATGTCCCAAATGCTTAACTTAGATAACCCATTTGATTACTTCGGACTCATTTCAGACTGTTCTAAATTACCAATTCGGATTTTTATCAACAATTTTATTTAAATTACATGAATTTTGTGCATTTCATTAAAAATTTATTAAAGATAAAGTTGTTTCCATAACAATTTTATCTTTCACTCATCTTTAAAATAAAATAATTATAAAAGTTATATAAAAGGTATTTTCTTCCGAAGGGACATAATTCGAAGAAGGTAGATTACTACCATATTTGACATCAATGTGATTGTTAACAATTCGATTATTCAATCCATAATAGGCAAACTTTCATGAAGAAATGTTTTCATGAAAATTTTGATGTTTTTAGTTATATTTTTGTTCTCAGATCGATCGTCTCGTTTCAAATTGGAATAATCTTAAAACGCCTCGTTTCTAAAAAAATAATAGAAATCTGTAAAAAGAAAATATTACATGAAAATTCTTTGTTATTCTGATTTACGACCTTTTTTCGGGCCGTAAATTAAATTCCATTTATATGAAGACAAATTTTAAAATTTCAGAACGACGAGAAAAGTCTTTTTGAGAATATATTTTCTACTTCATTTCACCTAAAGTATGGTCGATATTTTTGTTATTTAACAAAATGTCTGATAGTGACAGTGAAAGTGCACTAATGATTTAATCGTTCGTTATATAAGAAAAATCTTTATCTTCTAATAGTGTTTGCCGAATAATCAAAAAAAATGAAAGTTGCTACGAAATTTGGAATCCTTAGAACCTTTATTTCTTTTCCATCCTGTGTGCGTGGTTTTTTTTGAGTGTTAACCTCGCAACTTTGGAAGGCTTTGGTTGGATTATAAAATTGATATAAAAAAAAATATTCTTTGCGTATTAACTTAGTTTTTTTTCTCTATGGAAGAACGTAGTTTAGACACGTGCTGAAGTGGTGGTACAAAGGGTAAAATTTGAAAAACTAGAAAACGATGCCGGCTTTGGTTTTCTAATTCCTCTTCTTACAAACGAAAAAGAATATTTTTTTTTCCTTATACGTCCAAGTATGACGAACACACTTATTTCTCCGATAAATGCAAAGTAGAAAAATATAATGCGATCATATTGGCCTTAATTAATTCAAAAATTTTAAACCGAATTTATCTATTACAATTATTATAATCAAACTAAAAGCTAATACAAAGCATTATTATGATTTTATGATAGACCGAATTTAAAGTAACTAAATCTATAATGTCATTTAAAATAAAAATATAGAGTTAGAGAAAAAAGTTACATTATATATTATATTATTATGTGTGACAAATGGTTTCGTTCAGAAACAGAAACTCGAAATCCCGACAAAATACAAAATTTGAATACCGAAATCTTGAATAAACCAACTTCCGATAAGTTCGAAATCACGAATATGATATCTCGATCCTGCTACCTAACAATTCCGTGAAAACTTTCAACTATTATAGTCAGTAGAAAAGGGTGAAATCCAAAATTTTTTGCTAATTTTGTTAATTTTGTGCACACATGACAACCAAAATTTCATATCCGCTCATTCTTGGAAACACATGATTATGCCGATATACTGGTATATTTTTTGTTTTTTCACGTTTTTATGATACAACGATTTTATATTTATAATAATAAAGAATTTACATAACATATAGAATCTAAATTCTCTAAAAACCATGGTATTACCATTAAAAAAAAAAAAACTTCAAAATTATCTGATAATTCAAAAATATTTTAACTTATATTTAGTAATACTTATTTGTGTTATTCTTAGTTTATTAGATGATGGAACTTATTAGCTTAACTAGCAAGTTAATAGATATTCAAATATATTTTTAGAACGAACTTTAAAGTTCAATCAAGCGAAGGATGACATAATGGAGCAAATATCGAAATTGTTTCACGTAGTGTCGTGCGGAATTTGTTCTAACTTTGAGAAATTTTATAAAATGAAAATTGAATACTAAATAAATCCAGTACATACAAGACATGAAAAAAAAAGATAGAAATTATCATACTTGAATTAAAGTCTTCCTTGCTTATTAAGAATTATCCAGATGTTTCACCTTCTTTAACTAGTCTTTTAATTTCTCACCAACATTGAACAGCGCTAAATTTTCTTCTGTGGTCCTTCTTCTAAAACTTAGTTATCATTTTTACCAACTACTTAATTCACTTTGAATGACACGATTTTAATATAAGGGGGGAGTCTCTACCGAGATATTCTCATAAAGTTTATATTATCTCATTAATTTTCGCAAAAAAAAAAAAATTAAATAAAAAACAAAAAACAGGAATTTGTATTAATTTTCTTTCTTTCATATATACATACTAATTCAAGATTTAGCTTTAAATAATATTTATTTGATCTTATATTAAGAAATTTTCAGAATATTTAGTGAAAGGTTCATTAAATCTTTCTAGGTTTATGTGCGACAGCGATTTTTTCAACCGCTACTTTGTGAAAACCATCAAATACGCGGCGTGGTTATATTGTTATTTACATATCGAATTTATAAATTACATGTCATTAATGTTTACAATAAATTCATAATTATCTAATAACAACGCTAAAGAGTGTTTGTTCAAAACTGAATCTTTTTTAGTAACTTTAAAATGATCGAAAACTTGGTTTATGATCGATCAATCAATCTATAATGGGAGGTAGGATAGTTATTTTAGTGCTATGACATTTGAGTACCGTTAAGGAGTTGGGTAATGTTGGTAGGATTGTTATTTTATTATAAGTGAAAAGTGTACCAGAGCATTCTAGTTTCGTTAAGGAGTTAGGTAAAGTTGGTAAGCTTGTTATTTGAGTATCAGAGCAATTAGGTTCCGTTAAGGAGTTAGATAGCGTTGGTAAGCTATATATTTTAGTCTTATAGCACCTGAGTACCGTTAAGGAGTTTGGTAAAGTTGGTAGGATAGTTATTGGAGTATCAGAGACATTAAGTTTTGTTAAGGAGCTGGATAATTTTGTTAAGCTATTTATTATTATCTTATAACAATAGAGTACCGTTAAGGAGTTGGGTAAAATTGGTAAGCTTTTTATTTTAGTTTTATAACACCGGAGTGTCGTTAAGGAGTTGGGTAATGTTGGTAAGCTATTTATTTCAGTCAAATAACAATAAAGTTTCGTTAAGGAGTTTGGTAAAGTTGGTAAGCTATTTATTTTAGTGCTATGACAGTTGAGTACCGTTAAGGAATTGGGTAAAGTTGGAAAGCAATTTATTTTAGTGCTATGACAAAAGAGTTCTGTTAAGGAGTTGGGTAAAGTCGGTAGGGTAGTTATTGGAGTATTAGAACAATTAAGTTTCGTTAAGGAGTTGGGTAATGTTGATGAGTTATTTATTTTAGTGCTATAACATTTGAGTATCGTTAAGAAGTTGGGTAAAGTTGGTAGGGTAGTTAATGGAGTAAAAGAGCAATCAAGATAAGTTAAAGAGTTGGGTAAATTTGGTAAGCTTATTATTTGAGAATTTCTACAATCGAATTTTGTCAATTTTCGATATCTTTGTAATCCTCCTGAGGCGTTTAGTATGTTGTTCTTATTATTTTCCGTAATCGTTAAACTAACAATGGTATCATCGAATTCTTCTATTTTCATCTGATCAAGTGAACTATTAATACCGGAAAATGTATTATCATTTCTCGAATAAAGGTATTGTGATAATTGAAGGCTTCCCTCATCATCAATATTCATTTGTTTATTTTCTTTCACGTTAGATTTTGTAATAATTGTGTTTAATTGATCAACTACCTGTCTCATGTCCGGACGATTGACTGGTTCAATATCCCAGCATTCTAAAATCATATAAAAAAATTTATTGAATGTAAACATAAATTCATATATTCCTTAAATAAAATATATTTACCAGTATAAATTTTTAATTATCTTCAGATGTACCAGGAACGATACTTTCTCTAAGTCCTTGTGAAATTTCTATAGCCAAACCAATGTCATACATTTCATTTTTAACATGAAAAGGAGGACAACCGCTTGATAGTTCCCACAAAAGCACACCAACACTGTAAACGTCACTCTTTTCGTTCAGTATACATTGTTGCGATGTATTGTCATCCTTTCTTTGTTTAATAAAATTTTTAGGATCCATATAAGGAATTACACCAAATAATTTTGACTGATTAGTTATCGCTTCAATTCTTTTTGATAAACCAAAGTCTGCTAGTTTAATAACGCCTTGATGGATTAATATGTTGCCTGAATGCTATTCATATAGAAAAAAAATTTATATAATTAATTATTTAAAAGGAGTGTTCATGAAAAATAAAATTTGACGTAAGAACATCATATCAAATCACGATGTACAATTCCTTCGTCATGTAAACATGATACAGCACAAGCCAACTGAGATGCCAGGTTATATTTATCTCCCCAAGCAAGCTTATCAAAATTATCCTTTAAATAGTTTTTAAGCGCACCACCATCGGCATATTCCATTACTAACCAATAATTTTTCAATTGATCATTTTGATTTTCTAAATTTTTTTTATTTTTATATATACAAATGTTAAAAATCAAATTTAAAAGTCAAAATAAAACTGTAATTAATCTTAAGACTTTTTACCTTGGTTTGATGATGTATTCCCAAAAGCGAATGATATTGCTATGAAAATCAACTTCCCGTTGAAGTTCAAGCTAGATTATATTAAAAATAAAAATTTAACTTGATATATAAATGATTTTATACAAAATAGACTGAAGTATATATTATTATATTAATTACCTCACGAACAAGTTCTTTAACAGTGGCATCATTAAAGTTATGAAACGATTTTAAAGCTAGATGTGAACTTTTCCAATTTGCACGATAGACTTTTCTAAAGCTACCATTTCCAATCTCTTGAAAATTATTAAATTGTTTATATTCGTAGTATTTGATACTTTTTCTTGAGATAGATTCTTCAATCCAATTTATCCATTCATTAGAATTGTTGAAAGCTTGCATGTTAATTTAATAAGTTTTTGTATATAACGAAATGTAAATTCTTAGGAGAAAAGCAAATAAAAAAAAAAAAAAAAAAAAAAAAAAAAATGCACGGTGGTAAATCAAAATATAGTTAGGGTCTATGACGATCATTTATTTTTTGAGGTTAATAATTGAAAATCTTTATTTGGTGCACCGTGCATTTTATGCCCCCCCCCCCGATTTCACGTGATCATTGTGATCATTGCGCATAATTTAGAAAAAAATAAAAAAAAATAAACATAACTATAATGCTAACGAAATTTTTATTTGGTAATAAATATAGATTGCAATAAACAATCTTTATAAATCCTATTTAATTAACTAATCATTTTATGCAATTACTATTAAATTAAGAGTTTACTGGCGACCGAAGGGAGCCGGGCTCGAATTGCAGTAATAATTCGAGCCATTTCATTAAACATGAACCTCATTAGCAAGTTTCATTTCACAACGCCTAATATTATGTCCTGTTTTATGACAAAATGTATATAGGGCTTCGTCAATAGAAACACGGCATCTGGCAAAAAAGCTATTTTGAGATAATTGAAATTCAATATTGGTGTAACAATAACAATGGTGATTTATTATTATAATTATATGCGTCTCAAAATTTGATTTCTGCTGATTTTTACTACTTTGAACACTGATTAAAGTACCGTATTATTTATTGTCGGAAAATAAATCGCGAAGTTAACGTATTAAACATTTTGAAGCAATTATCCATTTACTATCACGAATAATTATACTTTCGGAGATAGGTATTGCTTTATTAAATATTAAAATTAAATTAATAGAATAACTCTATTCATTGATCGATGAACACATCTTAAAAAGAATTGATAACATAATTTTGTTTCAAGAATGAAGTTCACGATGAAAACGTGGAAATTTAAACCCCTTCCCCCTGTAGTGATGAATTTCTAGTTTGTTAAAAGATAATAATAATGAAGTTTGCGTTTAAAATTATTTGTATTGCTTACTAAATCACATTATAAAAGCCGTAGAGACTGGCACTTTAACGTAAATCGAAGTGTGATGACGTTTTTGGTGAATCTGGTAATATTGGTATTGTTGGTGTTGTGAGTGAAATTTGTTTGGCTGGAAATCCATGAATATTGTTATGTGTCATTTATGTAAAGTTTGTTGCTATTTTCGACATCATTTCTCTTTCCTGAAACGGTTAAAAATGAATCGTATTACTTCTTTTTTTAAAAAAAAAAATTAAAATAAATAAAAAAAAAGAATTACAATCTAACGCTAAGCATACTTGAATATACAGTATATCTATTTTATACAAATACTGCATAGTGTTCATTAAGAACAAATGTCTGGAATCCTCCATTGGAGTGGATCTTTTTCTATTCTTAAAATTATGACCCGACTATTACAACATCTCCATTTGGAACTAGGTAATAAGAGAAGTTTAGTGTAATATCATAAGTGAAAGAAAGGTACTAAATTATTTACTTACGAAGTGTAAATGTATGATATCTACAGTGATCGGTCATTTCTTTTGATTGCAGAATAATTTATCTATTTATTATTATTAGTTGTTAAAATTTTTACATGTTTAATATTCTTTGAAATATTTATTTTTACATATTTACATTTACAGATGATTTTAATACATATTATTTTCTTTATATACTTATTTACGAGATTTTCTTATAAATATAATGTATAATCAATTAATAAATTTTTTAATAAAAGTTATTAGTTTATTGTGTATTTTGAAGGTCTTGGAATAGTTAGTTCAGGGCAAAGGCAATCTTGCTTTTCTTTTAACTTGAACATGTTTTTGTATTTTGTCAAATAAATACCATTGCCACGCTGCACTCAAACCAGAAAGTGAAGTAGTTGCTGGGCTTGGTTTTGCAGCACCTTTTTTGGATCTTTTCTCCAAATTTCAATCAAACTTTTTTTCTATTAATAGAACTGCTTATCTCTACTTTTCCTTTATGTTTATTATCAAAAATAAAGTGGTGCTGTTTTAAAATATTTGGAATAATCTTGAAATATTCTTTTAACCTTTCACTCTAATTGTAGAAATATACAACCTGCCTTCCATTTTTGTTAAAGACTGTTTGTATGACATTATATCTATTTCTCGTTAAATTTTCTACTACTTTAATTAAGTTATCTAAATCATCAACTTCTGACTTAACGAGTGCCAATTTAAACTACCCAAAAAAATCTGGACTGAATTTTGTATGTCTAGCAACCATAAACGAATATGTTATTCTATCATGATAACCTATCATTATACGCTATGTTAAATAAGCTATTATTAAATTGTTCTTATTTTACCAAAAAAAATTATTAGTATAGATAATTAAACATTTTTCCTTCCAATCCATATAAAAGAAAATAATTATCACTAATGAAATAACCACATTGGCTCCTTTTCCAGGCATTTCACTCTCTTTAATAAGATAGTTCACCTGAAAATAATTAATAGTTAAAAGAAATTCAAATTGGAATTAAATTCATAATAAAATAATTTTTAATTATAACTTACTTTATGAGAAAAATGCATCATTACATATCCCAAAAATATGAACTTTATAAAGAAACTTAAAAATGTATTTTCCTTTTTAAATTAATTTTTATAATAAAATTCAATAAAAAAAATAAAAAATTTACCTTTTGTTGTAATGAAGAAGGTAATTGAACTTATTGAGCGAAATTCCAAGATAAATATACACTGGTCAAAATCAAAAAAATCAGTCATGCAAAAAATCAGCCTAAAATCAACCTAAAATCAGCCTAAATTCAGCAAATTAGCCTAGCCAATTAGCATACATCAAGAATCAGCTAAAATTTGACCAAAATTTGACCTATCTTATTTATAGCAGATTGACGTTTAATTGGAATAATTGTATCATTCCAATTAAATAATAATACAAAAATTGTTCAATTGGAATGATTTTATCATTTTAATTGAATAATAATATAAAATTATTCAGTTGAAATGATTGTATTATTCTAATCAAATAATAACCAAAAAATCATTTAATTTAAATATTTGGAATATTCTAAATGAATGAAAATTAAAAATTATTTGATAGGAATGATTATATCATTCTAAATAAATGATAACCAAAATATCATTCCTAAGAAATGATTATTTATCATTCTAAAAAAATGATTTTCTTATCATTTTAATAGAATAATTATATTATCATTTCAAAGAAATGATTATTTTACCATTTTAAAAAAATGATTCTTTTATTATTCTAAATCAAATGATAAATAAAGAATCATTCGATTAGAATGATTATATTATTCTAACTGAATGATAAATAAAATATTTAAAACAAAAATTATTTCAAATCGAATAATAAAATAAAATTTATTTTAAATCAAACAATAAAGCAAAAATTAGTATTTTATAAAATTAGATAGATCAGATTTTATCCTAATCTGATCCAATCTGATTTTCATTTTTCAGAATCTGAACTGATTTGAATCTGATAGATCCGTTGAAATTCAGATCTAATCTGAATCTAACAGATTAAATCTCAAATCTGAATCTGATAAATCAGTTTAAGTCCAAATCTGATCTGATCTGAATCTAAAAGTATTATTGAAAAAACAAATTTTCAGTTCTAAAAGAGATCTTAAAATGTTTCTTTTCATTGAAGGGAATCTTTTTGGCTTTAAAAGAGTTTTGTAAAGTCATTCCTTTTTGTTAAAAGGAATCTTTTTAGCTTTAAAAGGATTCTAAAAAAATCATTCCTTTTTATTGAAAAGAACCTCTTTGACTTTAAAAGAGTTCTGAAAAGTCATTCCTTTTTATTGAAAGGAACCTTTTTGACTCTAAAAGAGTTTATTTTTTTTATTAAAATGAACCTTTTCAGCTTTAAAAGAGTTCTGAAAAGTTATTCATTTTTATTGAAAGGAACTTTTTCAACTCTAAAAGAGTTCTGAAAAGTCATTTCTTTTTAATAAAAAGAATTTTTTAGTTCTAAAAGAGTTCTGAAAATTCGTTTCTTTTTAATAAAAGGAACTTTTAGGCTCTAAAAGTGTTTTAAAAATTTGTTTCTTTTCAATAAAAGGAAATTTTCAGTTTTAAAAGAGATTCAAAAATTCGTTTCTTTTCAATAAAAGGAAACAAATTTTTGACTTTAAAGAAGTCAAAAAATTTGTCTCTTTTCATTGAAAAGAAACTTTTCAGCTTTAAAAAAATTGAATTTGAATCCTAATTAGATCTGAATCTGACAGATCTAATCTGAATCTAATTTATCAGATTCAGATTGGATTCAGATTGATCCAAATTCATATGAAATACTAGCAAAAATCATTTCAAATTGAACGATAAATAAAAATCGTTTAATTGAATCAATTATATTATTCTAATTATATAATAAATAAAAATATGATTTATTGATAAATTGTTTCTGATTTACTTTATCTTATATTGATTTAATATAATTTCAAATATACTATTTGAGTTTATTTACAGCATCTTATAGGAATATTTATATAAATAAGCTTAATTTTTTCACTTTTTAAAAAATAATTTCAATTCAAACTTTATCATTTTATAATCATTTTAAAATTATCTTTTTTATATTCTGCCAAAATGCCAAAAAAAAATTATCACAATGTGACGGGTAAAATTTTAGATAGATTTAATTGGTAGAATAGGAAGTCAATTTTATTGTCATGTAGATCTTTTATGAAGATCATTTTGTCCATTTTATTGCTGTCGATCAATTGTATAAATCATTAGATGTCAATTTTATTGCCTTTGATAATCACATAGATCATAGATGTCCATTTAGTTACCTGCAAATCTGGTAATTTTATTGACACAGCAACTTTATTGCTTAGCAAAATGGCAACTTTATTTCTTCAATATATTTAGTTTAGTTTATTTTATTATTTATTCAACATGTATAAATATCTCTGTATTTTCTTTGAGTC
>CAJVPP010003248.1:0-12167 GCA_910592005.1 Funneliformis mosseae | reverse complement strand
ATGAGGGCGCTGATTATGATGAATTTGAAGATATAAAATCCATCTTGATTGATCATATTTCGAAACATGGAGACTTGAATGTGACATCTCAAAGATTAATTGAGGAAATAAAAAGTCTTAGACTTGCAACAGAAACGCCATCAACTGCTACTATATCTGCGATGTTGACAATAAAAAATTCATATTTGGATAGATTAATTCGTATAATTCCCGAATCTGAACATGCTAGAAATCACAGTATACTAAGAAATACCATCAACGAACATGCTTTTCTTGCTGCCACGGTACGTTTTTTAGCGTAATATTTAATTTATTCATTTTTTTTTTTTTTTTTTTTTTTTTTTTTTTGCGAATGTTTTCTGTATAATGATAATATATTATATATTTTAGGGCGCCTTAGCGTATTGGAAAATGTCCCATTCAAAATTTCGAGAGATCGTACCGCGTATAGTAGAATATTATCTTGTACACCAATTCGCTATCCGTTTAGGAATGCATTTACGTGCACACTTCAGATTATTAGGGGCAGAACCGACAAATCGAACAGATCCAGCCGAACATATAGACTTGGATAGTTTATTAGGTGAAGATCCAGTGGTAGCTAGAAATCGTGCCGAATGGCAAGCGAACGTAACTGCTCTTTATGGTATCCTTGATCGGGTTCGAAAAGCCTCTACAAAAAAAAGTCATCGTAATCAAAATAACAATAATAGTGGTGGTGGTGGCAGTGGTAGTGGTGGCAATAGTGGTGGCAATAGTGGTGGTAGTAGTGGTGGCAGTAGTGGTCGTGGTGGTGGCAGTAATCGTAATAATAGATTTTAAACTTCATTTAAATTTTATCTTATGTATCTTTGTAAATTTATTTATCGCGAGTTATAAGCGAAATGCTTTTTTTATTCGCTTATTTTTACAATATCTTTAAATTTTTGTTTCTATATTTGTATATTCATAACGTGCTGTATTTTTACTTTTCATAAACAATAAAAATTTTTTCTTTTCTTACATGAAAGCGATCGATTTATTTATTTTAATGAAATACCAGCAGAACATTAATATTACGTGAATCACGTGTTTATAACTTTATTTTGTCAAGTAAAATAATGGTATCTGAAAAATTATTCGAAATTTATCAAGCATAGTAATACTTATGATGACATCCTAATTTCGTAGCTTGTTTATTAAAGCAATAACGATTCGGGAGATAGTATGTCACATAATTTAACAAACGACCCATAATTGTATAATGAATTGGCCGATCCGCTATTCGCCTATTGGTTCAAAACTAACAATTAAGCATATGCAATGTTCAAATTCCATAGTAAAGACATTATATGGTTGAAAGATATTCTGACAACAAAGTCTGTTCATTTAGTAAGATTTTAAAGAACTTAAT
Organism: Funneliformis mosseae; assembly: GCA_910592005.1. Taxonomy (NCBI): domain Eukaryota; kingdom Fungi; phylum Glomeromycota; class Glomeromycetes; order Glomerales; family Glomeraceae; genus Funneliformis; species Funneliformis mosseae. Next base: position 10,774 of record CAJVPP010003248.1, on the reverse strand, counting down.
TTTGCTACCGGGATATTTATATAAAAAATTTTATGTTAATTAAATAAATATCGCGCGAATATAAAATATGTATCTATTTATCCTTAAAACTCTTAGCATTTTTTTTTTTGTTCTTTGGCCACATCTTTTCATACGTTCTTATCGAAATATAACATAAAAATACTAAAAATATTCTTTTGTTTTTATAAAGATAGAATTCTTTTTGCGAGAAAAATGCCAATTGTATTATATGTCACTCCCTATAAGAAAAGATGACCGGCAAGTAAATCCGACTACAAGGATGAAAGCGTTGCTTTTTAGCTCACGTCCCATATGATTATTTTCTATAAAATTATATATTATTTTTACATATAATTTTCAACAGAAATCATGAAATGTTTTGCATAACGAATTATATTGGCTTCTGAAATTAAAGAAGTACCGAAATTGAGTATTTTAAGTTTATAGAATTAAAATATTTTCACTTCGTAAAGCAGCTACATAAAGTGATAAAAAACATTTCACATAAAATATATGTTGGTCATTTTATACCTCAAAAATATTAGCATAACCTAACGTGTCGAAGATAATAGTATTTAATGTTCTATGAAAATGTTTCGTTTCTGCGTGAAATGAGTAAAATTAAACGTTGTTTATATTAAATAATGATACCTAATTGGCTTAAAAGTTATTTGCTAACTAATTTTTTAGGAAATATCAAAGTAATTTAATAATATGCAATTAGAACAAAATGATAAAAACTTATTTTCGTTTTTTCTTAAAGTGTTAACAATCGTTCCTGATAAGTTTAAATTATGCCCAATATAAGAATATTTTTAAAAATAAGTTGATTGTTTTAAAATTTTACAAGGAATTAAACATTTTATTATCCGTTAAAATAAATTGTAGCTTTAAAGTTTCCAAATTAATAATATTAGTATTTTTGAATTTGCTAACACCAAATTGTTGTTCAAAAGATAATCTAGGTATTAATACTGATTAATAAAACGAAATTATAATCTAGGAAATGTAAAAATAATTTTCAGAAAGTAATAATTACTTAAATAATAATTAAAAGGTATCTAAAAATAAGAAAAAGAAATCATCTGTATATTCGCAAAGCTATAAGTAATATTTTCATTGGAGTTCTATTAAGGAATTAAGAAAAGTTGGTTAATATGATATATTTATGACCTGTAATTGTTGAATTAATTCATGATGTCTGTCATTAATAATTTCTTGCTTGTTTTGGTAAATATTTGTTTTTTAAAAACATTGTAAAATTTATTCTATAATTTATTCCAATAAAAATTAGAAGTTTGAGACATAGACAAATATTTAATCGTTTAATATTAATAAGGACAATTTTGCCGCCGTAAATATTTTAGTCAGATGCAGTCATTGACTCGCCAAATTTATAAAAGATCGAAAAAAAATATTTTAACAGCTCATAATGTAAAACGGATCGAGCATTGTAAATGTTTTATTTTTTTTAAAATAAATAAATAAATATATAAATTTGATGAATATTTATTTAATTTTATACAACAAATTATAATTTAAGAAATTTGCCTAATAGACTGCGAAAAATAAAATAGATATGTTCTATTTTACTATTTACAAGTCATTCTTTAATAACTTTATGTTTGATACGCTTTTTTTTTTTTTTTTATAAATCCGTATAGTTTGTGTAACTGCGCTTCCTACAGAAAAAAGTGCCAGGAATGAAATGAACCTGACCTGTACCTTCATAATTTTTCTACAAATTCCATACAATTTTCGTATAATCAGTCCTGGACAATAAGAATTATTTCCAGGAAAGGATTTAAATGTATCAATATAAAAAAAAACAAGATCCATTTTCTAGATAATAAAATTTTATCAAAGAAAATTTTTTATTACTGTAGTTTTTGAACATAATTAAAATTATTTTGATAAAATTCTCGTTAAAAATAATTAACCAGATTCAAAGATGAGAATTTACTGAAAATATTAATTTTATAATAATTGAAAAATAAAAAATTATATTAAAAACTATTTTAGCCAATCATGATATTCTAATTTTTTTTTTTTTTTTTTTTTACAATTTCGTTTCGAAAACCGCAACTATGAGAATTAGTAAAGCTTAGATAATGATATACTTTGTCAAATTTTTTTATATTTTGGTCTGCGATAATTAAAATTTTAATTTTAATAGAATTTTTTATGAATTCATTTATTTATTAGATCGCAAAGGTATTATTTTTTTAAACTTGAGAAAATTTTATTATGAATCTTAATAAAAATAAATATATACTTTATTAAATCAAATTACAGCTTTACATTGACGTGTGATAAACTTAAAATTCAATTTCAGATACCCGAAAATGCAGTAAGTTTTAACATTAAAAAAAAAAAAATGGTTGAAACCAGAAAATCAACAATTAATAATAAATCTAATGTAAATATAAAAATTTAAAATAATTCATAGCTTGCTTTTTGTTTGTAATTAATATAAAATCAATTAAATAAATTTAAAATTTACCTTTTCTTTTTTTTGAATGAAAAATAGCACGCTTTGTTATATTTCAAGAATATAAGTGACCTCCGACAGAATTTATGAATGAATTGAATAAATTGAACCGTGTGATTCTCACCTACGCGGTTTTTTAAATATTTTATATCAATCCAACAAGGCAAAAATACATCTACTCAAAATAAAAAAAATTATGAATTCATGTTATCGCTGTGTATCACTAAGAAACAAACTTTATTGAATGGAATTGGTACTTCTTCTGATGGAATCAACACTTTATCAAGCCGTACCGTTTTTTAAGTTTGAAATAAAAAGTCATGAACAATACAAGATTATTTTCAACAAAATCTAAGGTTTTTATTATTTACCTTTTAGATTTGACTTACTTTTTCCTATGAATGACATAATTTTTTGTGTTCATCCTATTAATAAATTTGAGAAATCACATCTTGCTCTAAAGCTAAAATTCGTATTATATCCTTCATTTTAAATCCGTATAGAAATAAAATACATTATTTTTATCTAGGGTTGACTTCAAAAATTAGTATAATGTTGGAAATTAAAGAAAAATAAAAGAAAATTTTCGGTACTCAAAAAAAATTTCATCCAAAGCATTCGCGAATTATTTGGTATAATTTAAATAAAAATTAATTACAAGAATCAATAATCGGTTGAAAGGTCATTCTGTATTCGTAATCAATTCATATTCGGTTCCGCCTAAAATCATATTTAAAAAAATGGTTAGAACAAATTTTTACTATTGTATTTAACGAAAAAAATTTTTTTATGCCTTACATTCACCAGGATTTTGAGTATTTATTCGAACGATATGTTTAATATCACTAAAAGCATCTTGTCCACTCTTTTCTTATCAATCGAAGAAGAAAATCAACTTTTATTTTTATAAAAAAAAGTTTAATAAAAATTATGATTCATGTTTACAGTTATTTCAACTATAATCACCATCAAGGTGATGGAGATGTCGCAAGTCATCTTGGAATGACAAAGGAGTCATAAATAGCTTGTCAGAGTGCTCTACCACCTATAATATCATTCCTTAAAGGTTTATCACTTTCGCTCCACTCTAGATAAAAAAAAAAAAAAAAAAACTCTTTATTACGATAGTCTAACAACTTTTTACTTACTTTCTTCTAGATAATAGAGCGAGGCGACCTTAAATTTATTAATATATAATTCTTCCTTTGATCGTTCCAGTTATAGATGCTTGGCGAAACCTCCTCAAAATAATTTCGTCATACCCTTTTCTATGTTTTTAATATAGTTTCGACAGTTTCAACTTTCGTCGTATCGAAAGGTTTCGTTGTATCCCTTATTATGATTTTAATATAGTTTCGTCTAAGTTTCGACTGTTATTAAGGAGTTTCGTCTCTCATCTCTAGTTGCAGTCACGTTGGTAAGAATCCATCCGTTATTAGTGCAACAGAATGTTGGTGCACTCAAAGAGTAAAGTACAAATTTAAATTCTTCTCCTTCGGGTGCTGAATTTCTTTAGGAAGAATAGGATAATCAGGTTTGACATCGCGATGAACAAATTCTGGTTATTAGCAATTGATTAAATAATATTTTATTTCCTATTTAAAGAAATAATTATTCACCTGACCTATAATTGTACCAATTTCTTTTCCAGGAATTTAGGATCTATAAAGTGATTAATGAAAAACAAAAATCAAAACGAACTTTACAAAGGAATTGTAACGAGGATAAAAATTTTATTTTCTTTGAGTATGGTATTTTCCTCTTTCATATTTATAATGTTTTGCAAGAAGTAGTATTTACGCGAGGTAATATGTAAGCAAGTACTATTTTAATATACCGAATTTAGTTATTCATTTTTGATTTATTGTTTTTGTAATCTTTAATAACGGTAATAATTACAGTAATATGAACTATTTTGATAGTTTATCATGCTTAATTTAATGGGAATACTTTATTATGCATGCACAAGCATCTATACTATAATACTATTATTAGATCTTTAAAAATTAACAAAAAATATTATAATACTTACAGTAACGATTATACAAAATTAGAAAATAAGTTCTAAAAACAAAATTAATTGAATTCATGGTCGAAACGAGTATATGTGATGAAGAAAAAAAAAAGAAAAAAAATAAATATTTTCTTAACATACGTTGTATTCAAAAATTCCTAATAAGAAAAATATTATGTTCTCTAGCTGGCGCAATTGTTGCAACTCTTCCCTCAAGTTTCTTCAGCTTAATCCTCTTTGATTCATGAATTGTTCGTAGTGTTGCTATATACATTTTGGTGAGTTGTGTCTTAAAAACAATGTTTTGTAATATTTCAGCTACATAATTAAATTGTATATTAAAGATAAAATAGTTAAATAATTTAAAGTTTAAAAAAAGGTTGAATTATCAAAATCTATAAACAGCCGGTGGATTCGCTTTACCTTAGAGATATGAGGTTGATAAAGATTTTTTTTTTTGTTGAATAACCGTGCGTATTTCTTATTTGAGAAATGTTCTGTTACACAAACTAAATTTTTTTTTAAAATAAGATTAAAGCCTAAATAACGAGTCAAATAGATTACAACATTTAAAATTTAGCATGTTAACATAGTAAATATAGATTTTATTTTGATTGTTCGAGTATCATACATATTATCGAATGTTTGCACTTGATTGTGGTCAACCAAGCGCTACTTGCATGAAGACCTGCGGAGAATTACTAATTGAATCGACGAGAAGTTAGCGTTTACACATGTTGGTTCTTTGTTTGATATCCTTGTAAAGAAAAGTACTTATATTAATGGTTCTTCGCATGGCATGTTTAATAAAGTCGTTTTTACATGTGAAAACTATTAAACTTTGCGTTTTTAGTTTTTTTTTTTTTTTTTTTTTTATAAACGAATAACAAAAGCCATTCTAAAACATTTCCCTCCCCCTTAATTTTTTATTTTAATTATCTGTGAGTCTGGATTTTTACAACTGTATGTACTTAATTACCTTCGATTATCAAACTGAAGTCGTCCACCTTGAAGCCCGTGACTTGTAGCTTTGGTATCCACTTGATTATTTGATAGACCTAATTATTATTAGTCCTGATCGTTAAGCGAAGGACTATCTATGTCTACGCAAGGCAAAGTATTACAAATGTCCGGATGTCCGCCCGCTCTTCTTTTGAGGAGCAAGCTTGTGTTACGATATATTTGGTTACTGTTGTTGCACATCGAGATTAAAGATTTAAATTAAGTGAAATTGTTAAATTTTTTTTTTTTTTTTTTTTTTTTGTATTTTATGTTTCGCATCTCTCTTTTATTAAAAATATTGAAAACGCCTTATTTTCTTTTTCGACGTCGCAAATACTTTATTCACAAACTATTTAATCCTTTTCGCACATTCTCTTGCCAAAGAAAGCAGTCGCTCTTCTTCAATCTTTCTTTCTTGTTACCTTCGACAGGCCTTGATACGTTGAAGCCTTTCGAAAGTGAACTGTTTGAAGTAAATATCGCTAAGTGAACGAACTCGAAACATCGCAACGAACAAAAGACCTGCAGCAAACTCTCTGCTTCCGATATCGATATCTATTATGACCTTTGGTATGACTCTTATATAATGTAACTGCCCATGCGAGATATATAGGAACCTGTAACCGTGACCATTTTGTCTCAGCTTTACCATCCCAGGTTCTTTAATATGAACGATAGGGACGACTTTTATTCTACTGAATTGTGTCCTGTGTACTCAGAATCGGCTCTTTTAGCCTCACGACTACCAGTATGTACAGTTCAATTACCTAAGCATTTCTGTATTGATTTTATCATTATCGATCCACGTTGTTGCAATGGATACTGTATCTTAAAATCGTTTCCGCTCTATTCTGTTTAAATTTTCTTCAAATCATTTGGTAAGTGTTTTTCAGTCATTTATATGACTTTCTCCATCGCGCTATCTTAAGAGTATATCTATAATTCGTGTTGTTTTTCAGAATCACCAGATTGCCTTTAAATAACATCAAGTTTGCACGCCTCAAAAAAATGCTTATATTATGCAATGCCGTTATTGGATAATGTGTCTCGTGGAATGTTAGTGGTGTACATTGGAAAGTCGAGCATAGGTGATAGCTGTCCAAATCAACAAAACAAAATAATGGATCTGCCACTAAAAGCTTCGTTTGCTTTCTCAGGAAAGGCTTGACGTAACCTTATATCGATTAAAACAAGCATTTGTCGACTGACCATGCTTTTCTCGTTGATGATGATGTAATTAGTCCGGAACAGAGGGAAGGACTTATATTTCTATGCAAAGTATCCCGATGTCCGCGCTCAATAATTGAGTTGATGCTGATTGGCTTTTGCGATATATTTTTTATCCGGACTTAACAACGGTTCCTATTCCCTAGTGTATATTTCTTGTAATTGCTTTATAACGCTCACCAACTATATCTAATCATTTATTGTAGAGCATTGAGTGGATTTTCATACCATTAAGGTTAAATGCTACCACTCCTGTAGGACCTAGTATAATTACTGAAGGATTAACTCTCCCAGCCATTATTCTAAGCTTCTCTCGAATCATTCTCAATTCTTTGACTTGTTTGTCTATAAGTTATTATAGTGTGCTTCTATTCACATATTTATCAAATCGTGATTACGATCAATATCTTGAGACCCTAGGGCATCAGTTGAATGATCTATGTTTATGTTTAGTCTCATCTCTGCAAGCTACATCCAGTCATACCAACATTCTTCCTGCTTATCATCCTCATATGGCTCCTCTTGACCTTCATCTTTAGTAATTTCATCCTCTTCGTCATCTACTGGGAGTCAAAGAAAGTCATTAGGATCTATGTTGATCACGTTGGTATGTTAACTATATAATGTTGACCAAGGTATAGTATCATATTATATTTTATTTGCTGTTGAATATTTCGATGGGAATGTGAAAAAATATCCTAAACTCCTTCCACTACAGTGACACCTCCATAAGTGCACTCCCCTTGGGACCATAATAAAAAAATAGCAGAATGTGCAATTAGAGAGGGTGTGCATTTATAGAGAACAAAATATTAAGAGCTCTTATGAGTTGGAACAAAAGCCTACTGTGCATTTAGAGAGAATTTACATAGAGTGTGCATTTATAGAGGGTGCACTTATGAAGGTTTCACTGTATATTCCATTATGAATAATTGGGGTTATAGCTATATGAGTACAATTTTTTTTGTGTATTTCTTCCAAACCTATTGACTAATTTATGTGTTAAATTATGTGTTAAATTTAGCTTAAATAGTAAAAAATTTTCGAATTCTTCAGGATGATTCTAATATCTTTTTAAAGGAGATTATATTACTGTTCTATATTATCAATTGCTCTATTATTACTGCTATCTGTTTCATAAATCTACTTTGATGCTTCTTTACTAAGATTTAGCAAAACTAATGAATTATTTAAATAATAAAGAGGAATACTAAGAAGAAAATAGCAAATTACTTGAATAGAAATATCTCATTTTGCAATGCTATTAAGGAGAAGTTTCTGAATCAATAAAAAAGATGGAACTGGATTATTATTATTAAGAATTTATTAAAAATCTTAAAAAAACTATTGAATGAAAATTTTCTTTATTTACATACTTTAATATACAGTATATTTTAAGACTGCATGTATTCTTAGAAAGTTTATGTTTGTATACCTAGCTTTACAATTACGCAGATTGATAAAATGATTATTTTTTACCATAAGTTCTAGCTACTATATTTATCTTTGCATATGAAAGTACAATTATTGTGATTCTTAAATAACTAAATCTACATGATTATTAGCCTTTTTATTGACTTATTATTAAAAAAAGTACATTATGTATAATGTTGTAACTTATTAATTAATTCAATATAATCCTATAAATCATTAACTGTTTCATCTTAAATTTTTGATATAAATAACATTTTGTATATAGTATAGTTGTAAAGCAAACCCATTTTGGTAAAAGTTATTTCGATAGGTAGGTTTTAACAAATTTCAAAAGTTTCAACAGTTTAATAATAACTTTGCAAATTTAACAGTATAATAGATTTATTGTATCACAATATAAAAATGATTTTTTTTGCTTTTTATTTTAAATTAAAACAAAGTTTCTAAAATAATACATTAATTATCAAGTAGGTTTAAATTCAAAAATACTGATACTGTTAAAAAATTAGAAAAAGTTACCTTTTAAAGAAGATGATGATAGAGGTTGAAATCAAGTTAATTTTATATCTAGATTTATTTAATTTTAAAAATTCAGATTTAAATCAAATATTAAAATTGAATCTTAATAATAAATTATTCATTATTATATATTTAATATAATTGTATTAAATTATACATATATAAAAATATTATAATCTTAGTAGATTTAATTTATTTTTTATAAAGTCCTATAAAAATAAATTTTCATCAGATTTTCCAATTTACAAATTAATACTATCATAGTCATAATAGATGAATTATTAATAAATGATGATTTTTAAATAAAGATTAATAAATAAAATACTGTTATGAATTTAAAATAAAGAAAATATAAAAGATAAAAGTATATAATTAGATATGATGATAAATATGTAAATTTTTTATTTTATTTTATTTTTTTATCTTTTATAAATATATAAATATATGATATTATAAAAAAAACTTTGCTATATATGATTTGCTTATTTTATTAAACAAAAATAATAAATTTTTATATATTTTAATATCAAAGATTTTACTAGGATTTGACATCTGTTAAACTTTTGTCACAGTTAAAATTTTCACAATTTTATCTTTAATAAAAATATTTAACAAAATATTTTAATTTTAATATATGATAAAACCTTTAAGTTTTGCTTAACAATCTTAGTATATATTATATTTATTCTTAAATTAATTATGATAATTATTAAATCAATGTATTTTATAATGTTTTCTATTTTCTTTATTTAGTTTTAATCAATTATAAGTATATTCTTTCTCTTTTTAATTCTATATATATAAATATTAATATTTCTATTCAAAAATAATATACTTTATTAACACTCTTTAAAGGAAATCTCAAAGTATTTATTAAAGAACTATACAGCTATATATAGATTATTAATAATATTCTATTGACACCAATTGATCAAATTATCAGAACTATCACATATGATATTAATTTATAAGTTCTAAACAGTGAAAATTAGCTATATTAAAGAAATAATAATAAATCTAAATAGTTTATTTGTTTTATCATATTTGATAATTTATAGTATTATATAAATTTAATAATTCAGTTTGCTACAGTATGTAAAAAAGTTTTCAAAATCATATCTTAATTTATTATACTCTATAAATAAATAGAAATTGCATAAAAATTAATATATATTCTTTATTATTATAAAAAAAAAAGTTGTTTAAGCTTAATTAATAGCTTATCTTATTACTATTACTCTCAATACTTGTTCTGATATATAGTCAACCTCTCTAAATACATCCTCTTGGGATCATAGTGAAAATTTTAAAAAATGTACATTTAAAGAGGGTGTGCATTTAAAGAGAAAATTTTATATGAATTCTATATGCTTGGGACTGAATAAGAGCATGCATTTAGAGAGAAAATATATAGTGTATGCATTTAGAGAGGGTGCATTTAGAGAGAATTGACTGTATTACTAATTAAATTAATAATATTTCAGATTTAATTTCCTCCTACTCTTTTTGAATTATATTAAGAAAAACATCTATCGTGATTAATTTTTTTTTACTAAAAATATATTAATCTATTTCTCTACACATCTCTTAAAATTATCTATAAATTTTTAATTGGATTGAAATCTGGACTTTTTGATGGCTAATTCAGCAATCTTAGATATCATTTTTCAGTATTAAATTTATAGTTTTCATATGAATAATATATAAATTTATATTTAAAATTCTAAACCTACCATTTTTATATAAAATATAAGCTACATGATTATATAAAATATTATTGCTAATTTTATACTGCAATACTGTGCAAATTATTAAAAGTTTTCTATACTGAATTTTTATTCTGAAAATTTTTTCATATACCATTATTACGTTAGGTTTCGTAGCTTCAAATAAAATCTCAAAGGGTAAATAAAACTAAGACAATTATTTAAGGAATCACGGATGAGGATTCATAATAACGTCGAAAAATTATTCTCAATAATAAACACGTGATGATAAACACAAAATAATCACAAAGATAACTCAAAGATATTTCAGAGATTACGCTTCAGAGACTCCAAGTCAATACAGCGAATCAATACAATATC
>CAJVPP010003247.1:0-12168 GCA_910592005.1 Funneliformis mosseae | reverse complement strand
TGTAAATCATTTAATTATCTAATTTAGTTACAGTACTGCAAATCATTTTTAATATGACACGAAATTTGATCATCCTTCTAGCCTTGTAGATCATTTTTGCACATCAATTTTAGGTGTAACATTAGCATATATATACGCGAAATTAATATGCAAAAATGTCATACAGACTTATTATGTGATCAGCCTATTTTTGTCACACAATCTAGCCAGGTTAGAGGCGTTCTTCGAACAAAGCGCTGTGCATGGCTCAGCAAATTCTTCCGAGCTAAAGATCATCGCTCTGGTTGATGATCAATATTCCGGACACAAGATTTCCTTATTAAATATATTACTTTATTGTAGCAATCATGGCAAATGATCCCGAAACACTTAATCAATTATATGAAGTGTTATTATATAAGAAGAAGAATATAATAGCTATTCAGAAAAAATTCGGTATTAGTGATAATGCAAATCAAATGACAAACATTGAAGCTAGAAGGCAAAAAACACTTGCCGATTCATATAAGTTATTGTTAAATTTGGTAGAAGATATAATACCAATACAGGATGATTTTAGCATTGAAGGTAATCTTATTCTAAAAGAGGCACTCCAAAGCAATAAAGCTTCTACAGATATTTCATATAGAGAAATATATAATTTGCTTTTATACCTGGAAGAGGATATAATAACAATTCAGGATGAACTCAGTATTATTAGTTATTCTAATCAAGAAAGGGCAGAAGAAGTCAATGAAAAAGCAAGAGCATATCTCCAAAAGTTTGAGGAATTTCACAGTTCATTAGAAGATGTTTCAATTGTGATTTTACAGAAATATGGTGAAATGGGGGTAAATAAAATTCGGTTTACTGAAGAGGGGTATCCACTATTTCCAAATCTCTCTTCTCAACAATTACACGAAATTTTTGTAAAAAATTCAACTAACACCAGACAGTGCCCATGTCTAGAATAGGTTAGCTAATCTATATTTTTTATCACACAGACTATAATCCAACAAAAAATCATCTGAGCTGATGATCACTGTTTCAGATTAGTTAGATCGGTAGAGTACCACCATTCTACTTGATTGGTTAGTATTCTACTGAAATTAATCCTTAGCGATTGTCTGTTAGGTTACCAGTGTATCTGAGATATGACCGAATTCTGATTATTATCAACACTATGCTGGGTGTTATATAACCGACCACCACTCTAGATTGATGTTTTAGCTAGAATACAGTGTTCACTCAATCTCCTTGATAAGTCATCGATGATAAATTATCTAAGGATGCAACATCTCTTGGTACATCATGTGGTATTCCCAGACTTCTTACGAGTTCACGGATCACATCTAGGAAAGGTATCTGAATCGGCACAAAATTCTCAACATGGATATTTGGATTAAGTGAAACGAGCTGATCTATGGCTTCTTTGCTAATATTATAACATCCTTCCAAATTGAGATACTTTAAATTAAGATATGAAACAGCAATTTCTTTAATAGTTATATCGGTAATTTGATAAAAGCTAAGGTCGAGTTGCTGGAGCCTTGGATAAGAACGAATAACATTACAAATTGATATTTCAGAATATTCTCTGCGATTAGAGATATTTAGATATTCTAATCTATGGCATGATTTCGCGATTCTCTATAGACCACTGCCATCTACTTCTCAAGTACGAAAGCTCCTAAAGCCACCTGGTCGATCAATGCATAGATTAAGATACTTCAGATTCGGGTATGAACTCGCTATCAGTTCTAATGCTCTATTACTAAATACTATACTATTTATGAAACCCAAGTAAGTTATATTTGGGTATGAATGTACAATGCTTATGATTTTTTTATCTGAAAGTGAATGGTAGTATGATATTTCGAGATGAGTTACATTTGAGCAATAAACTGGCGTTTGCTTCCTACGTATCAACTTTATGAATTTTTTCAATCAAGAGAGATCCTTTGCACGTTCTATCCTTATGAATTTATTTAATCAAGGGTGATCCTTTGCACAGTAATTTTTATAATCATTTGGAAGAGATTGTTCAGGATATAAGTCTTTTCCTCTCAATTCGATATGCTTTCACAGAATAGATGCATCGCATCTGTACCACAATCAGGAAACAAATAGAGTGTGATAGAGGAATTTATCTATCGCTAAAAATGTAAAATATATTCTAATAGTTCTGGTAAATAAAAGATGCTTGATTGCGTCATAAAAAATATATGCTGTATCTTTAAACAAAAAATAAAATTACACTATTATGCAAAGCATCTTCAGCTTATTCCGGATTGTTATTCTCATTTTATTTCTTTGAATGGGATCACAAAATTATCATTCTAATAATAGTTTTGAATTGCATATATCCAAAGTTGCACTATTTTTTTGAAACTATAGCATTCCTAATACTAAGTTAGGATAATAATCAGGCCAATCCAGTCCAAGAACTATGAATGCAATGGATGTGATCAGAAAAATTCCTCCAGATCAGATTGTTTGCGAAATCCTAATGCTTGTTTTAACAATGTCTATTCCTCATTAGTTCATCGTTAACATAATCATGTATGGACTTAATATCTCTTGGTGCATCAACTGACATTCTCAATCTCCTTGATACTACATACATCTTGGGATATTCAAAAAGAGAGGGTGGGGTTATAGTACACACGAAATTCTCAACATAAAAATTTAGATTAAGTGAAATGAGCGCTTCTTTGCTAACATCACACCTTCCAATTTGAGATACTTTAAATTAAGACACGAACCAGCAATTTTTTTGATAATCTCATTAGTAAATTTGCAATAGCTAAATTCAAGATGTTGAAGTCTTAGACAAGAATGGATAATATCACAAATCGATATCCCAATAATCTTTGTGTAACAAGAAATATTTAGATATTCTAGTTTATGACATGACCGTGCAATTGCATATAGACCTTTATCAGTCACTTTTCTACCATTAGAGCATTCGTACCTACTCTTTTGCAAATTGAGATACTTCAGATTGGGGTATGTCTCTGCTACTTGATTTAGTATTTTATCGCTAAATCCTGTGCTAAAATTTAAATCTAAATGGACTATATTTGGAAATAAATGCGCAATACCATTGAATTTTTTATCTGAAAGTGGATGGTAGTTTGAAATTTCTAGATGAGTTAGATTTGAGCTATAAACTGGCTTTTGTTTTTTTCGTACTATTTTCATAAATTTTTTCAATTGAGAGTGAAATTTATTTTTCCACTTTAGCTCGATGTATTTCCATAAAATAGGAGCACTGCATCTGTACCAAAGCCAGCAAACAAATAGGGCAGGATACAGTACTTTATCTACTACTAGGAAATATAGAATCCGCTCTAATAGTTCTGATAAATTTATAACACCCAAATGCGTCATAAATAATATATGCTGTATCTTTAACAAAAAAAATAGCCGTTAAGGCGCTTTGCAAAATTACGCATATTGATGATCACTGCTTCGAATAATCATTATTCTATATTAGGTTCATTTTTTACTTCTTTAAATAGAATCGCAAAATTATTATCTAATAATAGTTTTGAATCGCATATATCTAAAGTTGCACCATTTTCTCGAAATCATGACCCTCTCAATACTAAGTCAGGAAATAATCAGGCTAATCTGGTCTAACAACTATGAATTCACTGGGTGTGCTTTTATATTTCTTACCATCATTAAAGCCGATATGCAGATTAACCTTTCCTATTGTGGAATAGGTTGTATCCAGAGTTTTAATGCTATTATTTTCATCATGATATGCAATTCTTAATTCACCAATATGTTTTTGGCTAATGCAATTTACATTGGCGCATATATTAATTGATGCCTAGGTGGACTATTTTCTTCGATTACACAATTCACGAATACCATTTTATTATGGCGTATATAATATTCAAAAATAAATCTCTATTCAACGCCTAATTCTTTGAACCTTCTGGCTCGACCTATTTTAAACTATCAACCGTTTAACCTTTTTTGGTCGTGCCTTCCTTCGTTGCTTATGAGGGATAGCCTCATTTTCTTCTATCACAATTGTTTTGACCGAATCAGATTCTTCAGAAGACTCAGACAAATAGGAGGAACCCTTATACACAACGCCTTTCAACCCTATTTTCACTGAAAAGCGCACTATATATTTCTGCATTTTGCTTATTTAGTCTGAATATCTGGACTAATTTCTTCGTGTATCTGATAACTTCCTGCTCACTAGCTATACTATCAGATGAATGCCTTTGATCAGTTATCATTTTTGTGATATATTTTATATACTAGATCTTAGGCTAATGAAAAAATAAAATTTAATAAATATTGTCTAACTCATCTATGTGATTAGTTTTCATCGTAAAGCTCGAATGCTGTTGCCTGATCATAAGGCTGTCCTCTTTTTCAAAAATTGACTATAGTATAGTTTTACGCTGAAGAGGTATGGTTATCTGGCGAATGTTGAAGGACTTGACTGGCGATAGTCATAGCATCTAATAAATTCTTTGCACTATTCAATACGACTGCAAATACTGCCCCTAATTTGTGCAAATAGCTAGGAAGAAGTGGTTTACCAGTTTCAGGAAGAAATCTATTTTTTTTAGAAATATATTAAACCATTTAACTCCTGGCACTTCTGGATCCCTCAACTGTCCAGTAGAAATAGCATCCTGAATCCAAGTAAGAAGAAGTTTAGCCTGCTCTTCATCTCTTTCTAATGATCTAAATATCTGAGGATTATCCTATTGGTCTCAGTTTTTTGCGTATCCAATTACACCACTATTAGATGTGCGCAAGTCTTTAATTTTGGCAGAACGGACGTAGAGCATTATTATTACATCGGCTAGGGCTTGCACATCAGGTGTGTTAGACACATCATAGTAATCAAGTCTTTCCTTAACCGATTCTAACAAGAAGTGATCTGAAAAATCAATCCCTTCATTTTCACGTTGATCCCTACGCTCCTTTTGAATCTTATTAGATACGTAAGTTATTTTTTCGTCTAATGTAGCAAAGATTATCTTTTTTGGGGCATTGCATTTCCACAACTCTTTTTAGAGTCTACTAAGATAGGATGTAGTGACGATAGGATTAGGGGTAAAGCTTCGAACAGTTCAGTTCGGTCCAAATTAGATGCCAATCTGTATCTGAACTGAAAATTTCGGTTCAGTTCAGTTCAGATTATTAATCTTAAAAATGCCAATCCGAATCTGAACTGAACTGCAGACTGGTAAAAATTCGAACTGAACTGGAATTTTCAGATTAATCTGAAATTACAGTTCGATTATATAAGAAATCCGCAATTTATATGTGAAACTCTAAGAGAATCACAAAAAATCGCGAATTTCTTTTCGAAGTTCATGAAATTCGAAGAG
Organism: Funneliformis mosseae; assembly: GCA_910592005.1. NCBI lineage: Eukaryota > Fungi > Glomeromycota > Glomeromycetes > Glomerales > Glomeraceae > Funneliformis > Funneliformis mosseae. The sequence goes on along the minus strand of CAJVPP010003247.1, from coordinate 6,817 downwards.
AAATCGCAATTTTTTGCAACTCTCCAAGAGTTTCGTGATAATTTTGCGAAATTCTAAGAGAAATCGCAAAAAATTGCGATTCTCCAAGGTTTTTGTGAAATTCAAAGAGAAACTGCAAAAAATTGCGATTCTCTAAGAGTTTCGCATAATCGAACAGAACTTTTGGATTAATCCAAAATTATCAGTTCAGTTCAGATTTTTTTCAGTTCGGATTAGAATTATAATCTGAAAAAAATCTGAACTGAATCAAAAATTTTCAGATCGATTTTTATGCAATCTGAAACCGATCTGAATCAAACTGATCTAAAAAATCTTCGGATTAATCTGAACCATTCAGAGCTTTAATTAGGAGATATTATAGTTAAAACCTTAGCTATCGCCTTTACTTCTTTTTCACTAAGATTATCTCGAACAATACGCTGGGCTATACTTTTGATGGTTTCTCCATCTAGGATAATGTTGGATATTTAGCATATATTAACTTCTCCTGCTTCATCCCCTCCTTCTTTGGGGATTATCTGACTTCTACTTCAACAAATTCTCTGATCAGGAACTAATACAAATGCCTGCTCTCTGCTAAAATTATACCCTTTTTGGAAACGCTGACGACCCTTGTCTCTTTTCAGTTTATCTGTCAAAAGCTCGAGTAATACTGAGGCGTGCTGGCTAAGTTTTTCATTACTCATATCTTTACTGAGTTCATGCTCTGCAACGTACTTTGTTACAATCGCGGATATGACTATGAAGTAACTATTAGATTATGCTCAACTGTTAGGTTATTCTATATCTGAAAAAGTTCAATTCAAAAAATTTCCTCAGAGCCATACTTCTTCAGAAAGGAAAAATATCAGAGACGGCTTTTGACTAGATTAAAGAAGCGAAAAAAAAATGATATAGCTTATGCTCTAGACCAGCATAACACATTTTTAAATATCTATAATGAAGATAAGTTTAACATATATTAATCTTAAAAACTTTTTCAAAAAGAAGTACTATGCCCTTTGGTCTCTTTAGTGAATACATATCTGATTCAAAGGACGAGAATTACCCAAATTGGCCTTGCCTAAATAAGAAAGATAATGGGTCTATCTGCAGGAAAAGATACTTTCACGAGAGGGATGTGTCAGACACTATAAGTCTCCACTAAATAAAATGTGTGCATCCTGTAATGGACCAATCCATTCTTGGACTGGCTTTCGTATGATGTATAAGAAAAACTGGCTAGAGAGTCACAAAAAGAGTGAGTAGGTTTTGTAACTTTGGCCGAAGACGCGGTTACTAAGCTGACACGCTAAAGCAAAGAAATTTTAAATATCTATAATAAAAGTGAAAGCGAAGTTTTAAGATTATTAATATTAAAATTACCTTATATAGGTCGTTTTATTTGCCAATACATCAAGAAAGATGGTTCGATGTATGGAAAAGGATGCATGAGTGATTTAGGGTATTCCAGACATTTTAATACCTTTCCTAGAACAATATGTCCTATCTGTAATGAGCTAACATATTCTGATACTGGAATTTGTAGCACACATAAAAGAATTTATAAAAATGCCTGACGTGAAGGTAAAAAAGTTAAAATGGAATCAGACATGATCAAAACACCTAGCTGAATAATAATTTGGCCAAAGTATTATTTTTCCTATCCTATAGAGTTAAAGAGTTCCTGAATATCATTATCTGTTTTCGGCCTGTATGGTGGAATCTCTGGAGCGTCTTTATTTCCAAAACCAATACTATTATATAGCCAGCAATTAATTTGATATGAATATTGCTAAACTTGTTATCCTTTAGACCCTATTCTTTTTTTATCACTTTTAACAGTATATCCGCACTAATTACCAGCAATTGTATTAATTGCTTTTATAGCTGATTTAAGATCTAGTGTTTCTTTTGTATGAAATTTAAATCCAAAGAGCAATAAGGATTGATTTCAGATTTCCATAAACCTTTCATACGATTGAGCAAACGCTTCTGAAATAATATTACCTGAAAGAGTATGTATATCATCAATGCCAGTAAAGCCTAGTATTTAAAAAAGTTCCTGTATTGCCTTCCACTGTTTAAACAAATATGCCTTTCGTAAATCAATTGAAGATGGATCTGAAGAATTATGCGATTCCTCCCACTGTATAGTTTCTTTAGTTTTTAACCCTTTTAAAACTTTTATTACATCTGAACCTTGTCTTCAGAAATATGCTAGTCTTCTAAAGTGTCGTAAAGGTTAGGATTATTAAATTTTTTTACAAAACTGATATTGCATAGATTAATCCATTTGGCATCATCCATGCCTCAGTCCCGATTATCGTCCTTACCTCTAATATCTCCTGAAGCGTATATTCTCCATAAATAGTGTCGTTATAATATCATATTATCAGTGAACGAGCGGGTGGAAATTTGTTTAAGAACTTCAGCATCATTCAGGGTGATATCAGATGCATTGACTATTAATTCTGCATCAGAACCTTTAATATTTTCTTTAACTGCCTTAATAATATTAGAAACCATTTTCCTATCGGCTATAGTACCTTCTGTAGAAATAATTTCAAGTGAAGCTCCTGTACTAAAAACAAGACTGCAAAGAATTTCAGGAAAGTACTTTGCTGATAAACGTTTCTAGTATTTAGTTTCAATATATATTTTGACTGCTGGAGATATATCAAGAGTATAACAATCAGCAATTTTATCCTATTTCTGATGCCCTTTTACTGCTGTTAGTAAATCAATAGGTCTTAAAGCAGAAAGTTCAGCACAAATAAGACTATGATTTGGCTCTTGAAATATTTCAGAGGACTTCTGACTATTATATAAAGAAATTATGCGTTGTGGACAATCCCAAATTTGATAAAGCATCTGTGCAAAAGCTTCAACATGTACTCCCATTTTAATATTTCTAATTCCTATAATAGCGTCAAAATAATTAGGAATTTCAAAAGAGATGCCAGCTTCTACAGTACTTGTGTAAATCACGCAGTTAAGAGAACTCCAGGTAGCATTAATATTAATGAAATCCTCTTGTCGTTGCATTCCATCCATTTGGCCAAAATAAATACAAGTTAAAATAGATGAACCATCCGGTTTTTGCAATGCGGAAGCTTAGTTTACTAAAGCTCAAGTTTTTTTACATGATGTCATTGCAAAAGCAACACGCTTGCCTTCTCAGAATATTTTAAGACCTCTTCTCATAGCCTCTGAACCTTTGTTCAGATCATAAAGAATCTTAACAGTTTCGCCTATACGTGGTTGATATTTATTATCGAAAATTCATATATCATTACCTCGATATTATTTTAAAAAAGCTATAGTGGAGTCATTCGCAAAAGCATCCATAGCCATAACATAAATAGCTGACTTTAGCAAATCTTGCATAGTATTTTCAGATTCTCGCGCATGAACACCACTAGATATTTGGCGTATAACCGCATTGACTTCATCTAAAATAACTATATATGAACGCCTTCCATGAAGCTCAATACGATGTGTACTTTCAACCTGGATAATAATAACATCCCAATCACTTATAGCTAAACTACCCTCAACTTCTTGATATTGGCATATGCAAAATCCTAAATTCTGTAATATTTTAATTTTAGCTTTAGTCTCATTGGTAAGAGTTTTGCGATATGAAACCCAGATAAAGCAAGGCAAATTTTCTCTATTTTCAGCTAAAGAGTTGAGAATTCCTCTTAAAGTTTTTGTTTTACCAGTATCTACAGGTGAACGGATAAGAGTTATATTACATATAGAACTTAAGAAGTCTGGATAAGCTTCTGGAGCCTCTTCTATCTCTTTTACATTAATATTTTTTCCAGACAATTCAGAGAGTAAATGTGGATTTTTTACAACATTAATTAACCTATCATTCAATCCCCATTTAGGTTTTTCTTTCAGCTTGATTATACCTGATGCCTCTCCAAATATTAGTCCTTTATGATCTGACTTATATTGATTTTGCTGATAGCATTTAAGTACAAAATGGCCGTTACTTTGAAGAAAGCCATATAATTGATCTCTTTCATATTTGATTTCGCAAATAGGATATGCTTTATATGACTTTGCTTAGAAGTTAACAAATCCCTTTCTAATATGGCCAATTTTAAGCCACTCATATTTTGCTATAACTAAACCAGCTCCCTTGCTTAAGGCGGTTTCATCTTCGATAGGTTGGAATTCATCCTTTTCTGGCTTTTCAGAAGAAAAGGTCTATGGCCAGATTTTGGAATAATCAGATTTAAGTTGAACTAAATAATCTTCTAGCTTGCAATATCCTTGTTTAACTAAAAAAACTGCAGGTCTTTTAACTCTATTTTCCTTTGCCGATCCAAGAAGCTGAAGACTAAAACATGATTTATAAAGCCCAAGGTCAATAAATTCAGAGTATAATTTCCTAACTCTATCAGTAACTTTTTTCACAAATCCTCTAAGGTCTCTGTAGTTAACAAACTGTGCATATTTATACACAATATACTAACTGCATTTATTAGTATTAGATGAACTGGCTAAGGCAAAAGCATTTAATATTGCAAGATAGTTTAAATTAGAATATAAAATATCAACACAGGCAATTAAGATTCTGGATAATAAATCTTCGCAAGTAATTTTATATTTATCTAAAAAAGGAAGCACAGGGTTCATTGGATCTGGCTTTTGCCTCGCATCAATATCCAGAACCAGGTGAAGAGGCAGATTCCCATCAATGCATTTGTGAGCATCAGGGATTTCATAAACTTCAGATAGATGATTGACTACTGTAAAACCTTTTCCAGATACTCAAATAATATATTTATCAAAAATCTCTTTAGGATGATAGACTTCTAGAAGAGAGATATCATTATTATTATTAGACAAATATTGAAAGTATATATGATTATTGTAACTAAGCTCATAATCGAGGTCGGCTAAACTAGAGAAGAGTCTGATTGCATTATTTATTATTTTAGAGCAAGGCCTAGAATTTTTTTGCGCAAGTAGCATAATACAATGTATGGAAATACTAAGTATAAAATTATATATAAATTTCCCAAATCTTTAAAATAAAATTTTTGGACAAATATGCTTGCTAGCAAAACACTGAGTCAGTGGTAGTACCCAAAAGTAATCAATATAATAATGTCTAAAAATAATCGATGTAGTAGTACCCAAAGTATCCCAGTGTAAAAACCATACGAGAAAGAGTTCTAGAAAGGCAGAGACGAAAACTAGAGTATAAATTTAGTAAGACGTAAAGATAGAATAATATATAGGAAAGAAAATCAGAAATTATGCTTTTACGTCCTACTGGTAATAAGCAGAAAAGAGATCAGGAAGGTAGAAAGGTTCAGGAGAATATACAAAAAAAGGGTATGAAAGCAATATAGCCAAAAGTAGTCAGTATGGTAGTACCCAAAAGTAATCAATATAATAATGCCTAAAAATAATCAATGTAGTAGTACCCTAAAGTATCCTAGTATAGAAACTATATGAGAAAAAATTCTAGGAAGGCTCAGGCAAAAATTAGGATATAAATTTAGTAGTATCTAAAGGTAGAATTATATAGAAATAAAATAAGAAATTATGCTTTTGGATACTACCGCCGATAGGCAGAAAAGAGATTAGAAAGGTAGAAAGATTTAGGAGAATATACGAAAAAAGGTACAAAAGCAATATAGCCTGAACTAATTTGGCACTTCATGCCTCATCCTCGGCAATCAAAAGGGTCACAAAAGGCAGAATTGCAAGAATGGCATAACACTAACACTTCGTATGTGTCTCACTGGCAATTAAAAAGTGAGTGAATAGATTGCAACACATCTTTAGCAAATAGATGATGGATTGCAAATTCAGCACTTCATGTCTCATCCGGCAATCAAGAGATTAGCAATCAAGAAGGAAAATATATGGGCTGATTAATATAATGCAAATTATACCTCTGATTCTCTAACTAACTGACCACCAAATCAGATCCTCGAAAGTTACTCAAAAGTTACTTAAAAGTAACAGGAAAGTATCTGGAACTGGCGAGAAACTGAACATGTGATTATGATGCAGTAAGGCGCAGTAAATTTCATTAATTTTAGCCAATACTATTCCATAGTTTTGGCCAGATCATTGGACATAATAATTCGGCATCCAAGCTAGCATACAAGTGGTCTGAAACTGGCAAACTAATAGAATCTTTCTAGCTTTCCACTAGTTCTCTAATAGTTTCATAACAGTTACCACGGCACTATCATAGCACCATCATGTCACCAAGTTGGATCCAAAATTATGTGTTCCAAGATCGGCTAGAATTATGGCATAATGTCAGCCAAAATTAATCGCAGATCTACTACGCCACCTGATGCAATATTTTTTACCACATTTTAGCATCTAGAAAAACAATCAAATAAGCGCAAATTCTTAATATAGAACTAGTATTCAAACTAGCATAGAGGGCCGGCACCCCCATTATAGAACTAAGTATTCAAAGAAGACTGGAAAGTCAGAACCAACAATATAGATTTTATTATGTAAACTGATTAGGAACAAGAAGAAAGCAGTCACTATTAAATCATGAAATCACTATTAAATTAAAGCACTACCAGTCACCAATAGACTATGAAGTTACCACCATATTATATAGGAAACAGTTAAAACAATGTTATAAATGCAAAGGAGCTACTCATAAGTAAGTTATAAAGTCACTATCAGATTATGAATAGTAGGCTATGAAGTTGCCACCAGATCATATAATTACAGTAGCGGTCATAAGTATCCGACCACCTCTAACTCCGGCTACAAGTAAGTAAATTCAAAATTTTTTTTTTTATTTAAAAAATACATAACCAACTAACTAAAA
>CAJVPP010003246.1:0-12170 GCA_910592005.1 Funneliformis mosseae | reverse complement strand
TTGCTCTAGTTCAGTGTCACTATTATCATTATGAGGTTCTTCTACTTCATTAACCATTGTTTTTATTGGTTCAACGCATTTAATAACATGAAAGAATTCTGCATTTATTCTATATTTTTTATATAGTAACTAACTACAATTAAATTTACATTTCAGGAAATTTTTATACAACATATACGGTACAGTCAGTACTATAGCATATATATTACTATTCATTAGATTAATGGATTATACGGATAATTTGGTGAAAATCCGTTCAAAGTTTTTAAATCCATATATTATTTGATCAAAAATAATCATATCCGTACTGTAATTTAATCTGAATTTTGATCAGATAATCAGATTTCGAATGAACGGATCGCACCTTTAGTCTAAGCTGATTCTGATCTTGTATTTAAAAAAGAAAAAAGAATATAATAATTTAGAAATTTTAAACAAACAAAAAAAATAAAGCTTACCATATCTATCTAAAATCTAGAACTGAAAATCTAAAAGAAACATCTAAAAAAGAAAGTAAATAAAAGAATAAAATGAAGTAAAAAAAGAATTTACTACTTTAGATCTAGTCAAAAATTTAAAAATCTAAAAAAAAGAAAATAGTTATTAATCAACAATCAAGCGAAAAAAGAAATGAAATAAAGAAAGAAAATGAAAAGAATAAATTTATTGTTTAAGATCTAACTAAAGAGCTCAAAGATCTAAAAAAAAAGAAAAATAGTTATTAATTAATAATCAAGCAAAAGAATGAAATGAAGCAAAGAAAAGAACAAAAAGAATGAACCTATCATCTAGGATCCAACTGAAGAGCCTAAAGATTTAAAAAAAAAGAAAATAGTTGTTAATCAACAACTAAGCAAATAATTGACTTTTAATTAATAACTAAGCAAAAGAATGAACAAAGTAAAAAAGAAATGAAATGAATTTATCACCTTAGATCAAGTATTGAAAACTCTAAAAAAATAAAAAAAAATTGGTTGTTAAGACAATATAATAAAGATAAAATATAAATGTAATACAATACAATATAATAATTTTAATTTTTAAAAATTACATAATCACATATAAGCATATCTCTATACAATCACACTATAAGGTGATCCCGAAGGGTGTGATTGTAAAGAGGGTCGACTGTATAAATCAAACTTTCTTTAACTTGCAAAAGTGGTATGTTGATTAATTTATACCACCATTGTTATATGATTGGCTGATAACATCTGTTTTTAAAATAGGCGATTAAGGGTTATATGATGTGAAACTATTTAACTTTTTTTCCTCCGTTTGAATAGCCCGGAGATCCTATCCTTAGAACGAAAAAACGAAGACATGCCTTAATTGGTTTTTTTTTTGCTTGTGATGTTACTTGCGTTCAATATCAATAATAGGATAACAAAAGCTTTCATTAAGGTTAAATAATTTTCTTTTTACGTTTACTGCGGAACAACAAATTTCCTTTTTTGTAAACAAAAACAGAGAATCAAATGATCATCTTAATTTGTTTTAATTAAATCACAACTCAACAAAGGCATCTTAACAATAAAGGAAAAAAATAAGAAAAAAAAACACGGACACTAAATCCAACATATCATCCATAGTACAAAGTCTTTTTTTTTCATAACAATCGTTATCTCTTATATAAGTTTTTCCGGATTTTTTCATATAAGGTCCGGCTGAATTTTATTATATAAACCATTTGTTGACCAAAAAGAAAATAAACTGGTCAAGTTCGTGTGTTTGCTTTTTCTTGCCTTGGGGGTTTTCTTTTTTTATTTTTTATATTCTATTTTACGGAAACCATTTGTAATATAGAGAAAACAGAATTTTTTTTTTCTTTTTTCTTTATTATTATTGCTAACGAATTTGTTTAAAAAAAATGGAATCCTCTGAAAACCCTAATATTCAAGAAACAACTATAAATGAAAATAAGGTTGAAATAACCGAAATAATAACTTCGACTACCTCCGATAGTGGAGAAGAGTCTTCGGATAAAGGTTCTCCTGTAAAAATTTCACATTCAGATGCTGAAGAAAATATTGTAGTAGTTATTAAGGAGGGAGAGACCGTTACAGATAATGAAGTGATAACTGATGAGATTAATAATACTATTCAAATTCCTGTACTTGAAAATGTAACTCCAAATCCTGTAGATAATTTACCAGCTGGAGTTTCTGATGATGATAAACAAGATGAAGCTTCTAATCTAATTGTCAACTCTACTGTAGAAAATAAAGTAGTAGAAAATACTGAAACGATAAGTAACGATGAAGAAGATTTCGAAATTAAATCCGATGGCAAGGGCAATGATATCAATAGTGGAAACATCGGAAATCATGATGATATTTCCATTGTATTTCCTGCTACGAATGATACCGAAGAAGGCTCAGTCAATATGGTTCATCATGAAAGGGGAAATCATATTTCAACTCAAACAATTGTTGGTCAAACCAACGTTTTAAGTGAGGAAGAAACTCGGCTAAATGATGATCCTAATAATGAAGAGAATCAAAATATTGATCTTCAAGATAATGCCAACTCGGACATTTCAAATTTGTCCGGAAATAAAATCAAACAAACCGAGAAAGTACCCTTTAAAGGATACGAGGAAATTGACGAGTCTAATACCAATGATTCAACAGATATAACACAGCCCAAGGATTTTAAGGATTATGATTCTGACAATGAACATAAAAACAAATCTGAAACTACGAATACATCAAACGAATCTATTGATCAAGAAAATCCTTTACCTAAGCAAAAACTTACTGAAACGGATACATTTGATTCAGAAAATCCATTTAACGACTATCAAAGTTCTTTTTCAAAACCTCAAGATGCTAGACATAAAATACAAGTCGTAAGACCTGTACGAGGCTTCAATCCCGATCATCCGAGTTTAGAACCAAAAAAAACCTTCAGGGATGAAGTATTTCAAGCACAAAGAAAACCAACCCAGAACGAATATGACGTTGATTACGATGATCCACAACCCGAGAATGATAACACCACAGGTAGAAGATCTACAGAAATAAAAGGTGATGATAATTCGGGTTCAAAATCGAAGAGTAAAAAGGATAATGACGTTGATTCTGATGGTTCACAACGCGAGAACGATAACATCTCAGGTAGTAGATTAGCAGAAAGAAAAGGTGGTGATAATTTGGGTTCAGAATCGAAGAGTAAAGAGGAAATTGACGTTGATTACGATAATCCACAACCCGAAAACGATAACATCTCAGGTAGTAGATCAGCAGAAAGAAAAGGTGGTGATAATTTGGGTTCAGAATCGAAGAGTAAAGAGGAAAATGACGTTGATTACGATAATCCACAACCCGAAAATGATAACACCACAGGTAGAAGATCAGCAGAAATAAAAGACGGTGATGAAAAAGTAATTGATTTCGATGGTTCTAAGATTACAGGTAGAAAAGGTGATGATAATTCGAATTCAGAATCCAAAAATCAAGTACCATTCACATCATCTCATCAACATAGTAGTAATAATGATGGCGTTGATACCACCACAGAAAGAATTTCAACAGAAAGAAAAGGTGGTGATAATTCGGGTTCAGGATCAAAGAGTAAAAAGGAAAATGACGTTTATTCTGATGGTTCACAACGCGATGATGATGTTAAAACCACAGGTAGAAGAAGGTTAACAGAAGGAAAAGATGGTGATAATTCGGGTGCAGAATCCATGAATCAAATTAAACCTGAGGATGTATTTCAAGTACCAATTACATCAACTTATCAACAGAAGAGTAATAATGATGGCAGTGATAACACCACAGGAAGAAGTTCAATAAGATTAAAAGATGACCATAATTCGGATTCAGTATCAAAAAAACAAATTAAACCTGTTACAGATGAAGAATTTCAAGAATTGATGAAAACACCGATAATTTCAAAACTTAAACAGCATGATGATGAAGAAGAAGATGAAGAACCATTGTTACAACAAAATAAAAATAAGCAAAATAACTTTCATGGTTCACGACGCAATGATGAAACCAATCAACGCAGTAAAAATACCCAATCACTTTCACAGTCCAATCTTTATGAAAATCGAGAATTTGGATATGGGAACCTCGAAGAAGATCCTAGACAATTTCGTGAGAATCCTAGGAAATTTATTGATAAAGAACGTTATCAAGGGCCAAAACATGAAGACTTACATTATGAGAAGGGGCCCATGCCCGGTGGATCCGATAAAAATGATGGTTCGCATTCAGGTGATAAAGGATCAGGTGGTCGACTTTACAGTAATGTTCATATGCCTGGTGAATTCAACTCAAACAACAAATATCATTCGCTTTCAGAAGATAGCAATCAACACCAGATAACCGATAATAAAGGGAAAAAAAGTGACTTTTCGTTATCTTACGTTTGGAATAATTTAACTGGTAATAATAACAATGACGAAAACGAAATAAAAGTCATTTTTCATGTCCATTTACCAAAAGATATTGAAAAAACAGGAAATCCCGTAATTCTTGGCGATGGAAAAGAATTGGGAAATTGGGAAAAACCTAATGTAAAGCTGCGTCAACCATTTCCTCAAAATCCAACATATTGGCAATCTGAACCTGTTATTATTTCGTTTTCTAATATTGAAGAAAGGAATGACATTCAATATAAATTTGCCATTCATATACCCAAATCCTACTATCATCGTAGAGACGAAAGAACTGTGTTTGAAGGATTTGACAATCGCGACAATCGTTTGTTGGATATTGCGAGAAATCACCAATTCTGCATATGGCAAAGTAATGATGTGTTTCGTCTTTCCAGCACTATTCACGACTTTGCTTTTGTAGACTATATTTATAATACTATAAGAGAAAATAACCTTAAAGAAATAGTTATGGAGTATCAGCATTTATTAGATATTCACAGCGATCTTACAATTCGCGCGTCAAATCTCAGATTTATTCTCGATCGTATTGATGACAGATCAAAAAACAAACGACTTTTCTTATGCCTCCTCTTAGGATATTATATTCCAAGACAACAAGGGGTTTACGGTCATTATGAATTACCAAATGGTTTTCCTTCTGGAATACTTCTTGATGCACTTGAGAACTATAAAAAAGAATTCCTACCTTCAGACGCCAAAGATCCAATGTACACCGCTGTTACAACTTTAGTCCAGCATAATGCTTTTAAAATGCAATTTCAATGGCTCAAAATTTTTACGATTGTTGCAGAAGTAGATCCTAATTATACCTTCATGGACCGTTTACGGGCTTTAAAATATTCGAGTGACAATTTATTGGCAAAATTTATTAAAGGAGTTGCAGATATTGGTCTTTATGTTGATGGCATTGATTTTGAAAATTACGTTAAACTTGCCAAGGTAAGATTTTTTAAAATATATATATATATATATATATATATATATATATTTTCCGTAAAGTATTATTAATTTAATATATTTGTTAATATATAGTGGTTAATTCAATTATGTCATAACATGGACTCTCTCTTTAAACTTTGGAGTGATGTTCTTGTGCATGATGACGCATTGGATAAACAAATATTCAAGTCGTTCATTGATCGAGTTCGGGAAAATGTTTCTCATGACGATGCTTGTTCCTTAGAGTCCCATTTTAAAAGACTACACAAACGTTATCGGGATAATGTTTCTGTTGTCTTCCGGAGTCAAGCTTTATTTTTACTTGAAAGCCCATCTAGAAAGTGGACCGTTCAGAATGTTTTGGCTATACAAAGACTTCTTCAAAATGATGATCTTGACTGGCGTAATGATGACATAATATTATCATTAGAGTTGATATCCCAATCTCATAGTTTGGATTTATTAAATATATTTCCGGAACTTTTGGATGATTGGTTTCGCAGTGGTTTTTCTGATACCAAAAAGAAAAAGATACCAAATATTTGTGTAAATTGGTTTACACTACTTTTGACCAAGCTTGGGACAAATGAGACAAATACGTCAAATGAAAGTAACTTTATTTATGCGGTATTTGAACGATTAGAACGCATGTATCCTTTGCTTGGTAAAAGGATCAATGTTTGGCGAGATTTAACAGAAATTGCCGTAGGAAGAATAAAGGGATGTTCTGAACTTCGAATTTATTCCGCAACAAAATTGATAATGAAAATAAAACAAGATGATGTCAAAAAATTATTTTTAGATATGGTAAAAGAAATATTAAATAAGAACGTTCAACAAATTAATGATCAGTTACTACATAAGATATTTATTATTTGCGATTGCAAAGGAAAATTTCTCGAAATTCCGAATTCGTAAGTTCTTTTCAAAAGAATGCTATAATCAAATTTTTTTTTTTTTAAAACTTTTTAAATTTTGTTAGGATGAGTGAAGATCTTTTGTACCATATAATGACGAGATTACAAGGCCAATCGACAGCATCTAGCCCTTCGGAGTATCATTTAAATACTTTAAAAGCTAATAGATTTTGGAACATTATATTACGCGCTAGCGGAAGTGTCTCAAAGCTTAATGCAAACTCATTTGTTAATAATACTAAAACAAGTATCAACGAACTTGGGGGATTACTTCTTGAGAAAATGATCGATATAAAATTGTTACAACAAATTTTAGAATATCCTGATGAAAAATTATTTCAACATTTCGATGCAGCTGTTGCCAAAAAGAAAATTTTGGGTGTTGTAATAGTCTCTCGAGAAGAAATTGCTAAACTTAGAAAACATTGTAAAGATTATCAACATCAACTCGATATACTTTTCAAGTTTTATAGCGGATTTTGTTCGGCTACTCAAATTACAGATGTAAATGCTTACATTAAGGACGTAAAACAGCATATGCAAAATTCACATAAAGTTATGTTGAAGCAAGTATTAAAATCAGATTACTGGGCTTTCCATGAGAAAACGTTAGACAGTGCAATACGTTGTTACAAATATAACAATGCCCAAACATTCAGGAATATCTTTGATGCTTGTCTTCGAGAAGATGCTGCTGCAACAAGTGTGGAATATATAGCTCAAAAATTGATGCCAGTTGTTTTTGAAAGATATTTCACCATGTGCAAACAGTTTAAAGAATGGGAAAAACTCAAATGTTCAGACGCATCTTTGCTCTGGAAAAATGTTATGGACGTTAATGCTGAACTCGATTTAATGGATGGTTATAAATCCTATAAAAACCAAAGATTTGTACAAACTCTTGATCATCTTTCAAAAATTCCTGACTGGATTGGGCGACTAGAACAATTAGAAAAGGTTGTAGAAATTTTCAAAATACCTCATAATGAAGACGATTGGTTATCAAAAGCAATTCGTATTTTAAAAGATGACTCTATGAAGCTTGGTCAAATTAACAATTTTTTCGATTACCTTGATAGAAATCTTTCCAATGTTAATGATGATTGTTGGAAATTGATAAGAGAATTATCAATTGCCGATGATTTTATGAGTTTCTTAAGGAAGATTGCTCAACATGATATTAAAAATTTGATTAATGGAGTCGATGACCATTCAGATGAAAGATTGATCCAAGAGGATACAGTTTCTTCGCTTATTCAGGTCAAACAATTTTTAATTCCTCTTATGGATAAAAGTAAAATGGAATCCGTCGCCGACTTTTTGGTAGCGCTACAACTGGTTATCAAGAAGAACTCTACTCTAGGAAAAAAGATTGCATTATGTAATAATAGCAACATGGCATTACAAAACATGTATAACAACATTTCAAACCGTGGCGAAGTTACAACAGAATAAATCAAGAATGCTGTAAACAATGGGATTTTTACGTTTACGCGCGACCAAAAAGGCGATAAATGTTTAGTCTCATTAAAATATCCCTCTAAAACTAACGTGATGTATAATTTGAATGAGATTTTGGATTTACGTGGACGAGCTCTTTTAATCGCCAAACCAAAAACTTCAGTTAATAATATTATAGACGATAAAGATACGGAAATGTCAAAAAATGTTATGGATGAATTTGTTGCTCAAGTGGATGTTGCGCAGGAAATAATTAACGTTGTATCTGTGATGATCCAAATGGGACATTTTGGTTATAGAATGTTTGAAAAAAAATTACGTGGTACAGAAAACTTGAAAGATTACCTTATTTTTTTAAAGGATGAACTGGAAAACTGGTGAATAAACTTATTTTTACTATTTTACTATTTTTATTTTTTTATTTTAAAATAAAAGTTAACGAGGTATTATTTTTACACTAGGAAAAATATAGTGAATCTTGCACAAGAAAGGTGTTATTATTTAACATTTTTTCCTGCTCGTCACATTTTAGCATTTTATGATTATTTCACATCGGAAAAATTAGATAAGGAAAGTGAAGAAGAATGCAAAACATTGATTAGATTTGTAAACAGCAAAGCTCAATTACCATCTCGCAAACAAGGAGTTTCACGTGGATCCATAGAGTATCTTAAACTTCTTGGTGAGATCGGTGACGTATTAATAAGAATTTTCAGAGATATTCCAAAACTATCACGTAAACTCAAAGCTTCTGGACAACGCGTAATGTCGGATATCGTTGTAAAGGGTAAACTATTCGTTGCTGCCTGTTCTGACAAAGCGCGAGTTCCGAACATTATTATGTCATTATATGCTAATCATGGGTTTTATCCTGAACCATGGCAACTTTTGATATGCACTTCTTCAACTACAATGGAAGAGCTTACAATCTTCATTAAAAGAAGTTTCTTTGCTTCAAAAAATGGATATGAAAATCACTTATTCTGTATTGCAAATTTAGAATTATTAGACTTTGAGCTCCAATATAATTTAGTTAATCAAATTAGGTCAATGCGAGAATCTCATGATCAGGAGAAAGATTATCTTTTAGCACTTATTTGTTGTAGAGAAACCGGAATGCATCATCATATTTTAGATCAATTCTCTTTAGATGTCCATGCAACTAATGGTTTAAACACTGAAACAATGAGAGGAATTTATAGAGAATTATGTCAAAATGTTATACGTGTTTCATCTGATTTATCGGGTCAAGGCAAGTCCGAATGGATTAAAGAAGCTAGTTTCGCTAAAAAGAAAATTCCGCGTAGCTTTTTAATAAGCGATGGTATGGAGTTTGGAAGGCTTGTACGCCAATTCAAAGAATGTAAACTTCGACCCATGGAAAGTTTGCATATCAATATAGTATCATCAGATCATCCTCAAGATGTCAATATGTTCTTATTTGAGCTATTAACTTTGGGAATAGTTTCTACCAATGTTGATATAGCTTGTCTTCCAGGAACACCGACAAATATATTTATCGAAGTTGCTTCGACCACGGAACAGCATTTACTTAATTCTCTTCCTATGACCGGATATTTATTATTCAATCATTTAACATGGAATATAAAAAATTTGAAGATTTCTCAAGAAATTAATAGTCCAATTCAGGTTACTAGTCATTATTTGAACCTGTATGATCGCAAAGAGGTAGATGCAAAAGAAATACTCTTCCGAACCGATAAAGCAATCAAAGAGCCTCTACCGACTGAACGTTGCCAGAATCTTATTGCTAAATATTTTTTTAATAAAAATTCCGAGGATATTTCTTCATTTAGATTCGTTGAAGTATTTGTTAATGTTCTTGCAGATCAATTAGTTCGACTATCATCAAGCCAATTTTTCACTGCAGATAATCTTAAATTAATGGTAAAAGAAACTAATATTAGGTCTTTAATAGTTGGAACTTTGATAGAAGTTTCAAAAGATTTTGCTACTAGATCTATTAAAACAAAAGCAGCGCAACTTGAATCTCTGAATGACGATGAAGATGGAAATGCTCGTCTCGGAACAATTGTTCAGTGGGACGATTCAAATCATCTTATAGTATTTTTTAATTCTCAAACTCCAGATACAATATCAGCTTTGTATCGTGACAGAACAAAAGTGCATGATAATGTTAAGATTCTATTAAAAAGTCAAGTAATCGGGGATCAAAAAAAGTGGGAATTAGATGATTACAATACAATGTCAGCGAATGCTCTTTTAACGAAATTAGAATATTTAGCACGAAGATCGACAGAAAAGTTAGAACTTTCAGAATACGCTTTATCTGGTGATAATTTAATAAAGATGGCTCTAATTCTTTTGAGAGCGCGTGCAAATATTCCAGTCATCGTTTGTGGTGAAGCAGGATGTGGCAAGGTAAAAATCAAAAAAATAATAATAGAGCTCTTTTACGATCATTTTTTCTAAATTTCATTACTTTTGTAGACAAGTTTAATTGCTTATTTAGCTGAGATGGTTGAAGTTCAATTTTTAGCTCTTAATCTCCATGCTGGAATTAGCGAAGAAATCATTATGATGTTTATGAACGATGCTTTGAAAAGGGCAGAAAAAGGCGAGATTTGGTTATTCTTTGATGAAATCAATACTTGCAATCATATAGGTTTACTTGCAGATTTAATATCCCATCGAATGCTTGATGGAAATCTTATACATCCAAATATTCGCTTATTCTCTGCTTGCAACCCATACCGTCTTCGTACTAAAACTCAAAGCGAAGCTGGTTTGACAAATAAGGTTAAAAAGTACGAAGAACAAAGCAGTCTTGTTTATCAAGTTAAACCTCTTCCTGATCAAATTTTGGACTATGTATGGGATTATGGTATTCTAAAACCAGATGATGAGTACAAGTATATTCAAATTATGGTTGAAAAAGAATTAGCAAAACTTGCTCATCCAGTATTTGCCGAGCTCTTATATGCTTCTCAGAAATTCATTCGTAAGGTTGAGGAGCCCTATAGTGTTAGCTTACGTGATGTCAAGCGAGCTATAACGTTGGTGAAATTCTTTTATAAATCTCTTGAAAATCGGCCGGCTTGCATAAAGGCGATTAAATATCCGCCACCTGGAAATCCGACTGCGATAACCAGATCTTATATTTTAGCGCTTAGTCTTTGTTATCATTCTCGATTATATGAACAAAAGTTACGTAAACAATATCGTCGCGAAATGGGACAAATATTACAAAATCATAAAGCTTATGTGGGAGCGCATATGTTTGCTAGAGTTATTCGTGATGAGCAGGAAGACTATATTAATAGAATGCAATGTCCACCTAATACAGCAAAAAATGAAGCTTTGTTAGAGAATGTTTTGGTTATGATTGTATGCATCTTAACAAGGATTCCCTTATTTTTAATCGGAGCTCCTGGGTTTGTAATGAAGTTTTGTTTAACTCTAATTTTCTTTTACCTTTTTTCTTACTAAATTTTATATAACTCATTTATATAAAAAGTTCATCAAAATCTTTGGCAATTCGTCTTATAAGCTCAAATTTACGTGGATCTGATTCGAATGACAAATACTTTAGATCTTTACCACAAGTTTACTTGATTCCACATCAGGGTTCATCATCTTCGACTTCTGATGGTATAATAAAAGTATTTGATAAAGCCAATAAATATCAAGAAACAACTTCCAAACAATTTCCTGTTATTAGTGTTGTTTTACTCGATGAAGGTAACCTATTTGTTCATTTTTTTTCTCTTTTTGCCTTCTTGTTCCAGTTTACACCTATTTAATATTATTATTATGGTTTTTAAAAAAAATGGCTTTTTAGTCGGCTTGGCTGAAACAAGTCCTTTCAATCCATTAAAAGTTCTTCACTCATTGCTCGAACCAAGCTACCCAGCAAAAGGACCCACTGTGTCGGTGGTTGGAATATCAAATTGGCGCTTGGATAATAGTAAAAGTAGTCGTGCACTACTTGTTCAAAGGTAATTATTTGTTTTTCTGAAAGCTTTATGCGAAATATAAATTTGGTAATCTCCCATGTTACTTCTTTCCAGGCCACAATTTGATTTAGATGATTTAATTGATACTGCTGAACGGTTATTGAGTAGTAAAGTTATTGGACGTAGTCAAAGAGGCGCTTTAGAACCATTAGCCAAAGCATATTCTGATTATGAAAAACACGGTCAAGATTTACCTAATTTCCATGGTCTTCGAGATTATTACGCGTTAGTCAAACGGCTTTCATTAGCCGAAATGACACCAGAGAATATTCAAATGGCATTAGCTCGTAATTTTGGGGGAGCTGACAATAATAAAAAATTATACGAAGATTTCTTTGGAGACGTTCTCAAAACATTTAATAACCATAATCCATGGTTCTATAAACAAATTCCAATTGAGCAACTTATCGATTCAAATTTAGAAGATCCTGATGCGCGTCATTT
>CAJVPP010003245.1:0-12171 GCA_910592005.1 Funneliformis mosseae | reverse complement strand
ATTGAAAGATTTTATAAAATAAATTTGACTCGACTCGACTCGAAAAAAATGAGTCGAATAGAGTTGGTCTTTAAACTTGACTTGACTCGACTCATTCGGAACTCTAACTATATTAAAAAAATTCTGCAACATAATTATTTTACTACAGCAGGCGAACTTAAGGTAAAATTAGAAGAAAAAGATCCTAACCTTGATATTAGTGAATATATGATATGTCGTGAGCTCAACAATCTTAAATATATTTCGTTCTTCCAAAAAAAGTTCCTCTTTTGACCCAAAAAGTAAAGGAATTTTGTTTGTCTTAAGCATGTGATCATTTGCGATACAACTGGAAAAAGTTGTTTTTTCTGATGAAACAATACTTTAAATGTTTAGAAATACCATGTGTATATAGTCTTATAATGCAGAACCAATTGCCCCTATGGTAAAGTACCCATTCAAGATTAATATTTGGATAGCGATTAGTGCTAAAGAAAAAATCAGTATTTATTTGTTTACTGAAAATTTAGATCGTTATTTGTATCAAAAAATCTTAGACGACTATCTGTATAATAACGTGAATATATTATACAGATGTGACTGAGTCTTCCAACAAGATAATGACCCAAATCACACCTTATACAATATTCAAGAGGACTTGAAAAACATCTTTTAGAACAAGTTTTTTCTTAACCTTTATACAGCCCAGACTTGAACCCTATTGAAAATGTATGGGCTGTATTAAAGGAAAGGTGGAGAAAAAGATCAAGTATTTAGTAGCAAAAAAAAACATTACCTGCAATGTATTTCTTAATACAATCTAGCAGGAATAGGACGATCTTGATAACGCCATATTACTTCAGTATATTAAGAGCATGCTAAACCAGGTTAAAGCATGTATTAATATAGAAGGAAGACACATCAAATATTAATTAATAATATAAAAGTTGTTATTAGTATTGTTCTTATAAATAATAAAAAAAAATATACATTAAAATAATGTTTGTACATATCATCGAAATATGTTTCTGCTATTCTTTTTACTAAGGACTGTACTTAACTAGAATAAAAACTTTCTGAAATGTTTTTAAGTATGTCACAAATTAATGATACTGATAGTATAATAGAATACTTAGTAAAATTATGATCACAAGCTGATAAAATATTATCCATAGAACCCAAAGTTTTTTTATTATGAACTCTTATAGATATTGCAGCTTTTTCATTAATTAGAATTTTGTATTTCTCATCTGCAAATATTGTACAAACATATAAATAAAATCAAATTGCAAATAGTCATATATATTGAAATAAAACTGAATAATAGTAAATATTTAGATGATATTTTCATAGTAATCTTATCTAGACAGTATATTTAATTCTAAATGCATCTGTATATTGCATTGCAGAATTGTAACAAGAATTTTTAACTAAAACTGAAGTCGTATCTATTTATCACTTGAAATTTTATTATCTCAAATTCTTCTAATGTTCTTGATTATTGCAATCTTTTAATTATAATTTCTTTCAAATTACGTATTAATATAATAATTAACATATATATTGTATTATTATGTCTTCGATTATAGACATTAAGTATAATCTAATTTAAAGAATCAAATGTTAGTTTATATTTTTCAATTAAAATAATAATGAATTTCTTGTCTTGTAATACTTATTTCATTAAAATATGCAGACAGCTCATTTCAAAAATATCAAATTTTGTATTATGTATATTATTATTGACCCAAAAATCAATTATTATATTCAGATTCTATGTATTTAATATCAATTTAATACATTCTTTCTTTTTATCACTTATAATACTGAAAAAGAAATTGCATCTCCTGTAAGATCTTGATACTAGTTGAAATTAAAAAAATCAGATATGCAAAAATCAGTCTAAAATCAGCCTAAATTTAGCAAATTATCAAAAATCAGCCTAGCCAATTAGTATATATCAGAAATTAACCAAGAATTAGCCAAAATTTGACCTATCTTATTTATAGCTTATTAGTATACTTATAGCTAATTGGTATAAATCAAAATTTAATTTATCTCATTTATAACCAATTGACGTCCAATTAGAATGATTATATTATTCCTTAGATACAATAGAAATTATCATTCTTTAGGAATAATAGTATTATCATACCTAAGGTATAATAGTTTTATTATTTTTAAGAAATGATGCATTTATCATATTTTAGGTATGATGATTTTATCATTCTTAAGGTATGATGATATTATCATTTCTTAAGTACAATAATTTTATCATTCCTAAAGTATAATGGTATTATTGTTTCTTCAATATGACAATTTTATCATTCCTAAGATATGATGGTATTATTGTTTCTTAGATACAATGGTTTTATCATTCCTTAGAGACAATGGTATTATCATACCTAAGGAATAATAGTTTTATCATTCTTAAAGAATGATTGATTTTTCATATCTAAGAAACGATGGTATTATTATTCCTTAGGTATGATGATTTTATTGTATATAAGATATGATAGTTTATTATTCTTTAAGGATGATAGTATTATTATTCCTAAGGAACAATACATTTATCGTTCCTTAGGGATGATTATTTTATCATTCCTTATGGATGATTGTATTATTGTACCTAAGGAATGATAGTATTATCATTCCTTAGATATGACAATTTTATTGTATCTAAGAAATAATAGTATTATTATATCTTAGATATGATGATTTTATTGTTTCTAAGAAAAGATGCATTTATTGTTTCTTAGGTATGATGGTTTTATCATTCCTTAAGGATGATAGTATTATCATTCCTTAGGAATGATAGTTTTATTGTATTTAAGGAATGATGATTTTATCATTTCTTAGAAATAATTATTTTATTGTTCCTTAGGTACAATTGTTTTATCATTCCTTAATAACAATAATATTATCATTCTAATGAACTGAATTTTCAGATTAAACCGATTTGCTAAAATAATATTGATTTAATGTACTATTTGAATTTATTTTTAGTATATAGGAATATTTATATAAATAAGCTTAATTTTTTAACTTTTTAAAAAATAATTCAATCAATTTCAAATTTTCTCTTTTTACATTTTATCAAAATTTCGAAAAAAAATCGTCCTAAGAACAAAAAGACCTTAAGTTAAATTTTAGTTAATTTTCGCCTTTAACTATTAAGAAAAAGCTGTATTTTAGTTAACTTTTCAAAAATAAACTGATTTTTTTTACTTTTTATAATAGAAATATGCCTCTAACCATCAAAATTAGACGAAACTTAAGTTAAATTTTAGTCAATTTTTCTGATTTTCTTTTTACTTTTTATAATAGAAATATGCTTCTAACTATCAAATCAGATGAAAATTAAGTTGAATTTTAGTCAATTTTTGTGATTATTTTTACTTTTTATAATAGAAACATACATCTAACCATCAAAATCGGACGAAACTTAAGTTGAAATTTTGTAATTTTTCTGATTTTTATTCTTTTTTTTTCGAAAATAGCAATCTTATATTATAAAAAATACTTGCATATCACTGACCTTTAAATTAACTGTATAAATAACTGTTTATAGTCAATTTTCTGCATATTACTGATCTTTAGATTGACTGTATAAATAACCAGTCTTCTGCATATCACTGACCTTTAGATTGACTATATAAATAACTATTCTATTTATAATCAGTCTTCTGCATATCACTGATTTTTAGATTGACTGTATAAATAACCATTCTGTTTACAATCAGTCTTCTGATATGACTAGTTGATCATTGTGTGAATTTAGAATTTATGCTTTTCCAATATAAAATATATTTTAATCTTTATCTCTGAATGATGAAAATTTTATTATTTAATTTATTATAGAATAATGAAATGATGAAAACTTATAAATTTAATGTATATATTATATCATTCGTGATGATAAGATGTGTATTTTTTTTTGTCAAAATGTAACTTTAAATGTAAATAAAAGAGGTTTTCATTCCTTTCAAAGAGCTTATTAATTGAAATCATAATACGCTGAATATTCTTATGATGTTTTTTCTTATCCTATATTATATATTATATTTTTATGATTATTGTATTCTTATTATGTATGCTTATTAATAATTGTAAAATATTAATAAAAAAATATTCAAATTCTGTTCATGCGATACAGTTGTAATGATTTACCCTTAATATTATTCGTTTAATAAATCACAGAACAAGCAACATGTTAATAATTGCTCTTTTGTATACCATTGAAATGTGTTTACTAAACATAATGTTCAACTCTCATTTAAATTGTATTATATTATGTTATGTATCTTTTCATAATTCTTTGTAAGAGTCACATTATATGCTTAAATACTCATATTACTTTTATGCAGGAACTGACTGAAACTCCTTAAATAATGTCAAAAGAGGTTTGGTAGAGAAAAACAAGATTTTATTTAGTTAGTAAAGCAATATTAACCTTAAAAAATATTAATATTGACATCATTTTGAATACCATAATGGAAATGTTTCTTAGAGAGGTTTATTCATATCTTAGTATAGACTTAGTAAACTCAACCAAAAACAGCAATACAGAATAACCTTAAATATATTCACCTGAATTTTTAAGATCTTTGAAAATTCTTAGACTTCTTCCTAGTGAATTAAAACTAAAATTAGGTGTACCTATCATACTTTTATGAAATTTGAACCTATCAGAAGGATTTTGTAATGGAACCAGACTGATTTGTCATGAATTCTAAAATAAAATTATTGATGCGAAGATTATCATAGGCTCTCATACTGGTAGACGTATATTTATATCTCAGATCATATTAATATCTTCTGATAGTAACCTATCATTTACTTTAAAAGACAACAATTTCCCATATGAGTTGCATTTTTCATCACAATCAATAAATTCTAAGGCCAAACATTAATCCAATTAGGAATCTACTTACCACAACCTGTTTTTTCCCATAGTCAACTTTATGTTGCCCTATCAAGAAGTACTTTATATTATAACATCAAAGTTCTTATAGGTAATAACCAAATTATCATACCTCAAATGTTGTATATCATGAAATTTTTCAATAAATTGTAGACCATCTATTTTTACTATTAAAATCACAAGATATTTTTAAATCATATGATCTAAAACCCAATTTATTAATAATATACCCTGTTATAGAGCAATAGGTTAATAACTAGTATTACTATAATAAATATTTAAGACAATTTAAGGGGATTTTAGAAGGAAAATAGATTATATTTTTATTATTTAACATAGTTTTTCCATTTTTTACTTATATTTTTTAAATAGAAAATTAATCAGTGGGTTTTGATAATATTTATGTTATGTTTTTACAAATTATATTAGGTTTTTATTATTAATAAAATTATAATATTTAATACGTATTTCTTCAAAAATAGCACTATCATATTTTTTAGTATCTAAAAATAAAATAAATGCTAAAACAAACCTGATTTATTAAATATTTTATAAATTTCAATGTTTTTTATTTATTTTGTTTAAAAGAATTCTTTGCCATCAATATTTCTTTATCATTATTAATAATTATCACAATCAATACTACTATTATTATCATTATCGTTCACTGTTAACACATCTAGAATTACCGCTAAATTATATCTACTTTTATGAAACTTATTTTACAGATTCTTTTATATGACCCCTAAAAGAAATGTGTTAAAAATATAAATCATTTATCATTTTTACATAGTTTCTAAGATTGAAAATTTAGCAATTCTATTAGTATCTGAAATTAAGCATTTCTATAGCAAAAAAGGGTACTTAATTTAGAAGCATACGGTAAATTTAATAAATATAATATATTGATTTTATATGCTTATTTGACTGAATTGATATTAAATTAAGGCCAATTTTAGGTTATTTAAATTCTAAATTGATGCTGAATGATGCTAAATTGAGATCAAATTTAAGCTAATTTAAGTTCTGAATTGATGCTGAATGATGCTGTATTAAGGTCAATTTTAGGTCAATTTATATTATTTAAGTTCTGAATTAATGCTAAATGATGCTGAATTAAGGTCAATTTTAGATTAATTTATAGTTAAATTTAAGTTCTGAATGGCTATGTCTAACTAGAGTCAATCAGCATCTATCAGCGTCTGAATTATTGCTAAATTAAAACCAATTTTAGGCTGATTTATAGTTGAATTTAAGTTCTGAATTGATGCTGAATGGCTATGTCCAATTGGAGTCAATTAGCGTCTATCAGCATCTATTTGTACTAATTGGAAAATATGGCATATTAGCCATAAATAGTATTAAAATCAGCCTAAAATCAGCTATCCAATTTTTAGCCAATTTGGACTATTTTGACCAGTATGATATATAATACATAAAATAGCTGAAGAAAGTTTAGTAAACAGAGAATACTAAAGTCATGTAATATTAAAATATTATTAGTATTATTTATAATTAATTTATTACATTAAGTTATTTATATAATACCTTATTAATTATATTCTTTCTTATTTGCTATATTGAAAATTCTGAAATTTGTTTATAAACTTGTAATAATGCTTGTGATTCTTATGTTTAATCAATATCTTCAATTTTTTTTGAATGTCGCCAAATAAAATTAAGTGTTCCTAAATAGTTTCTATGATAATATTTATAGATAATACAATCTATCTTTAACTAAACTTATCAAAAAAGTTAAATATTTCAATTTTATTTTTAGAATTAATTCATTTAAACAAATTGGTATATAGAATTCAGTTTTTTGTGTTAAATAATTAAGTTCTTCATATTCAAGAGCAATAGTTTGGCCAGCTTTAATATTTTCTACTTTAATATTATCTATTCTATTATAAATAGATAATGAACTAGCATATATATAACGAATTTGATAATTCACATTTTCTAAATATTTAGCAAAGTTCTTTACTGAATCACACAATTTTATGACATTATTAATAAAACCTTACCATTATTCACTATGTGTTCATAGTTAAAATATTGAATTTTTTACTGATTTAATGTGATTTTCCAATATATACCATTTAAGATTTTCCTTTTTATTATATGAAGTATTATAAAATGTATTATATTTACTATTAACTATATATTCTGAAAGATCTTAAATAAATTTAAGTATAGTACAACCTCTAAATCGAAGTTTTATATGATGTGGATCAATATATCAAATAAAATTTGTTAGTCTATCTATAAATGATTTATTGATATCAGATGCTGCATGCCAACTAAGATTTTTTGAATGTAATACATTAAGTAAATAATTGTATAATTTGTTAACATTATTAGTATTTTTACGTGTTACTGGTTATTGAATTTTTCTACTATTTTCCATTATAATTATAAGTGAATTAATTGCATCTTATTGATCATTTAATTAATGATTATCAAGTTGAGATAAACATAAAAATCACATATAATAAATTTTTAGTGGTTGATATATAACCAAGTTTTCTTCAATATCCTTAGATATTACATGCCAAGTAGAAGAGTTATTGCATTAAAAATCAACTGTAATATTTATATCTGATAAATCAGTACTATTTAATACTTCTTTAAGCAAGTCTGCAAAAGTTCTATTATCATTAATACTACTTGCTACCTCTTTAATAATATTGTACCTATTTTGAATAATGCTTATTAACAAAAATAATTTCATTATAAAAGTATTTGTTAAAATACAAAAGCCATAAAGTTTTTTATTTCTATACTTATATTTTTAATAAGTGATAAAGACATATAAACCATTTTTTTTTTCTCATATTAAAAAATGGATTTAAATAAAGTTAAAAGAGTTATCATTTTACTAATTATTAGTTTAGATTTTTTTGAAATAGATCAATTTACAATTAACTTAATTTGTGATAATTTGTATGATTTATTTAATTATAAATAAAAGAAAATTTTTCGTATAATGACCCATGTTAATCAACTCATATTAATTACCTAACATTTAGATTACCCTATATAATAATCTTTGAATTATGTTTACACCTGATTTATCTTGTAATTTTATAAAATTAAAGGAGAAATATTTTTGTATAATGTGATTAAATTGTTCAAATGGAGGAAGAAGATTTTTTATAAGGGATGTTAAAATAGTCTTCAAGGGGATAAAAATAATATTAAACAGATTTTTCAATTGTAATGGCTTTAATTATAATCATTAAAGTTGAATTATAGTTATTGCAATTATTTATAATAAAATTTTTCAATATATAAATAGATTTTAAAATAAATAAAACTTATTATAGGAGGTTAAAGATAAATATTGCAATGTAACTTGTAGTATAATAAAATTTTCTTATAATGTAATAAGTTACAATTATATAATATTGTATCTTTTATATTTGAGATAATAAATTTCTTTATTTCTTTTATGCAAAAATTTTCTGATTAAGATTACATAAACTAATAAAATTTGTCAAATCTTAAATATCTATTTATATGTATATCTAAAATAATGTAAAGCACATTATATTCTAATATATTACCTGCTTATTAATTGTTTGCTTATGATATTTTATATTGATATTTTATCAGATTTACTATCAGAGTTGAATTTTTCATAAAAATATTAACTTGACATAATTATCATAATATTGTGACTGGGTGATGATCTTGATAATTATAGATCTACAAATGTATGGCGAAGTACAGAATGTCAAATATATCAAACATGTTTAATATGTTTGATATAGTTAATATGTCTAACATATTAAATATGTTTAATATAGTTAATATATTAGATATGTTAATATATATAGTAAAATAAATATAAATATGAATCCCTTTGTAAGCTAAAAAGACTAACAGGTGTATAGAACTTTTCTCTTGTAAAAGATAGCATAATGCTACTCTTTCTTTTGTATATTTTGTTAGTTGACATAGGTAATCAATCCTGAAGACCTATTGATGTAGATAATCAATTTAGAAGATAGTATTTAAGAGGTAACTAGACCTATCACATAACATTACAGTTTTAGAGGCAATTAGCCTATCACGTTACATTACAGTTTTAGAGGTAACTGGCCTATTGCATTAGTTTTTCTTTTTTCTTTTATTATTTTACTTATAAATAAATACATTATTTTACCAATATAATTTACTTGCAATCAGTTGAATCACTGCCTGATGCAACTGTATAAATACTTTTGACAAACCGTCTAACGTAAAACTTATAAACCATTAAAAGAATTATTGCTTAATTAAAAGAGTCAACTCTCTGATACCACGTCTAACAGTTATAATCTGAAAAGATTGCACATTAACAATATATCAAATGAAAATCATATTGCAAAAAGTTTAATATATTTTTTAATAAGCTTGATATAGTATTTTTTATAAATATTACATTATTACAAGCATTTATGATTATAAATAAAAATTATTTTAAGTAAAAGTTGATATTTTGAAAGTGAAAATTATTAAATTTCAAAGTTTTTTCTTTATTACTATTATTGAAAGGCAAATTAATTAGTAAATCTTGTGATTCAAGATTTATAATTTAAGAAGTTTGTAATAGTTTCTTGAATTTATTATACAGAAATAAATTGCTTTTTCAATGTCAGTATTTTTAGATATTTTAGATTGTAAACATAGATTATTTAAAGTTAACTAATAATATTAAATTTTATGATTTTCTTTGATTATCATTTTTAAGAAAAAAAAATTAAAAAAAAATTGTGAAAAAAAATATGTGTAAAAAAGTATTTTTATATTTGATATATATATTTTCTTATTACAAATATTAGTAATCAGAAAATATAATAATTATTTATTGATTAATTGCTAATATTATCAGGATCATGACTGCATTGTGATACCTGATAATATCTCTATTTTGTAATAAATAACTAATACATATCTAATAGTGTATTTAAATTATATTTTTATTTTATTCTATGATTTCCATATACATCAATCAATATTTTCTTTTAATAGAAACTCTAGATATTTTAAATCATTTTTTAATAATAAATACAATTTAAAATATAATAAAGATAATAGTTCTACTAAACCATATTTTTAAAAGTAAAGTATTATTCTATATACAGAGATTTTGCCAATTTTATAATATTTTACAATTTCTCTTTATGAATTTTCACATAATTATTTTTTAATTATTTGTCAGTAAAAATAAGATATAATTTTATATTATAAAAAAAAAGAAATATAATTATTTATACGACTTATACAATTCCTATATATTATTTATATTTGCATAATTTTGAAATAAATTAATTAATATATCTTATTTGACCATATGAGATTTATATAAAATTGACATACCTTTACCTGAGAAGTTGAATTAGATATAATACAATTTTTTAAAAATAAGTAAATATATTTTATTTATTTAGAAATATTATTATATTTTATATGGTATATATCAGATATTACAAAAATCTTAAAAATTAAAATTATTGTTTAGCATTGTATAAGATATCCTAAATATTTTACAATTTTTTTAATTTAAAAATTGAATAATACTTGTAAATATTTTATTAGATATTAGATATTTTAAATAATAGGATATTATAAATAAGTTATACTATTGTAAGAATATTTTAGATGGTAGATAAGAATGTTATCAATTTAGTTCAGTTTAAAAATTATCAGATTTAATCTTTAAATTAAAACTGCAATTGTAACTATAATGCTAAGTTCAGTTAATTATATATAAATTTTATTAGTTAATTAATACAAAAAAATAAAAATATAAATAAATAAATTTATAAATATTAAAGTATGCTTATTTTTGATTAATTATAAATTAGTTTATAACTGTTAATCCTAAATATTATATAAAAATAGTAAATTTTATTAAAATAAAAATTTTTTTTTAACAGAAAATCAGAAAAAAAAATATAAAAAAAACTAAATGCGAAATTAAAGGAGAAAAAAAATATCAAAAGTTAGAGTTTAAAAAAAAAATTATGCAAAGAATTATCAGTTTGTGATGATATTTCAATATTAGATAATAATAGTGATGAGATAAATCTTTATGATAAAGTAGATTTTTATAAAGAAGAAGAATTGAAAGAATAAAAAGTATTTAAATTTTTTAGTAAAGTAAATATTAAAATTTAGTTTAAAATAAATTTAAAATATTTGAAAATTAAAATAATAAAACTTGTATTGATTTAACTCAGCTTGTCTTCTACTTCTACTTGAGAAACTAAAAAATTTAAAGTTTGAATATAACTAAATTTTAATATAAATATCAAACAAAATACATTTTTAAATACTTATTAGATTTTTTTCAAAAAGGAGTTTTGAATTATTCTTCATATTTTTTATTAACTTTACTTTACTTTTCTTTCAAATTTCCTTTTACAGTCAACTCTTGTTATAACGAACTCTATGTCCTAGACCTCAACTTCGCTATAAGGCTATAGTGAAGATTTTAAGAGATTTTATTGGCCAATTCGCTATAACAAGAGTATTTTTATTATATTTGTTCAAAAAATTCGTTATATCAAGAGTTCGCTATAACAAGAATTGACTGTATATAAAGTTTAAATAACTAATAATTTGATTATTTATAATTTTTATTTTATATAATTATATTGTATGTTTTTTTAATTAAGATTTACTTACTTTATAATCCTTAATTATTCCTTTAAATTTTGCTTGATATTGCATTACCATAATATTTGTATTAAAATCTTTTTTGACTTTTTTACAACTTCTTTCTAAAATGGTAACTTTGATCTTTCAAATATAAACTAATATTCTTCATTTTTACTTTTTCTTTTATTAATCAACAATTAAACTTTATTATCATCCTAATTAATTATATTTGTCATTTTAATAAGTTAAAATTTTAATAAAATTTAATAAAAAAAAAAAACTTCATAATAATAAAATGCTTTTATTAGTAAATTTATAATTATGTAATTACTTATTATATTTAATTTTAAATATTATTAAATAAAATTAATAAATAATTATTAAGAATATTGTAAATATATATTATATCTATCTAAATTATATTGAACATATATATTTACTAAATGTATTTTTAACAAATATATATTCTACAGAGGGTCACCAAAAGTCTCTGAACACCACTTTTTAAGCGTAATTACATGCTAGTAACATTACGTAACATAATAATATTATGGTCACATGACGTTCCAGAGTTTGTTTACATAAATCAAACTTAATAAATGCGCATTTTGTTTGTT
>CAJVPP010003244.1:0-12179 GCA_910592005.1 Funneliformis mosseae | reverse complement strand
CTTATTGGTTAATTTAAATTCAAATAGTAGACCTTATATGGTATAGCGTAGTACCCTCCCCCTTAGACCAAAGTACTTCCTATAGTATAGTATCCTTCCAACTTCACGAATTGGTAAAATATCCGGGTACTTTAGTCAACCGTTTACGGTATGTAAAACAAAATTTCAAATTGATTTATTAGAAGGATTACTCATCTATCACAAGCTAAATAATTAATTAATTATAATTTTTAAAATTTAATTTTATAAAAATATAAAAATAAAAAAATAAAAAAAAAACTTATCTAATGTTAAATTCTTAGAATTTTTTAATTGTTTAATTATTTCTTGATTAATAAAAGCTATTTCTTGCGCTAAATATTGTCCAAAAAGAATATTTTTTGATGGAAGTTCATATGCCAAACGTAAATTTTTAACAGTTCAATAAAGAATGGATTTTCAATAATGTGAAAAGGAATTCTATAAATAATAAATGCTTTTAATTATGCGTGGATTATCTCTTTAGTATGTTTAGGTATAAGTTTAGTATTTTTAATATAATCAGAAAGTTTTGTTTGAGTTAGTTGAAATGGTTAGTAATCAAGTTTTCATTTTTTTGAAGAAGACTTACTAGTTACACCTGCTTTTATTACTAAACGTTCTAAAAAAAGTCCCAAATCTTTGCCGGAACTTTTACATACAAATTTTCTAAGTAGTCTTCAAGAGTTGCTGGTGAGCATTTATACCAAAAGGCTTCACAAAAATTATATGTTACGTTCTAATGACCTTTTGAATTTGCTTTCCTTGTTAAATATATATTTCCCAAACTATTGATTTAGGTTTTTCACTAACTTTTCGTTTAGGCAATGAAGTATCATCAGTTGAAGTACTTGAATTAGCCTCCATTTTGTAAGACACGAATGCATTAATGTTTGTCTTACTAATAATATTATATATTTGATTTTCACGTGAATAATTAAGTTTTAGAGAATTTTAATTAATTCAGATTTAATTTCAGATTTAGGTAGTATTAGACTCAATCGGATATTTTGGAAATTTTTTGTTGAGATATAACTAATATTGCCTAGATTTCAGATTCAGATCGGGCGTAATTATCAGGTTTCGCCTAAACCTTTAGTTAAGCTTTTTAAGATTAGCAGCTTCAGCATGACGTGCAAACTATTTTTTGCATTGTGATAATGATTTTATTTTTACTATAAGTTTACGAAGCTAATTATGATATAAAATTAGTATTATAATAATTTAAAATTTAAAAAAATATGAAAAATTAACCTACTTTAGGAATTATTTCTCCAGCATTTATAGTTAAATTTATATTATTCATGATATCATCTTCAATTTGTGCTTATCCAGCTTTAAATTGTTCTAAGATTTCTTATATAACTAAATTTATTATATGAGTAAGGCATCGACAATGGGAATTAATAGCATCAAAGAAAATATTTTCCATTTGACAAGTATTTTCTAAATATTTCATAAAGGTAATATTATTTGAAGCATTATCACTAGTAACTGCAAAAATCTATTAAAGTTACAATGATTTTATTAGTTATATTTTAAGTTTTTATAAATATAAAAATGAAACAATTAAAAAAAAAATAAAGAGTTAAATAAATAAAATGATTAAAAAAATTAAAGAAAAATAAAAACAAAATAAAATAAAAAAAATAAAAAAATGAAGTAAAAAATAAAATAAAAAATAAACAAAAATTAAAAATAAAATAAAAATAAAATAAAAAATTTAAAAAAAAAATAAAAAAATATTTATTTACCTTTTCTAAAATTTCAAACTTATGACAACTTTTTGCAAAAGCATTACAGAGATTTTCACCTGAATGAAGACCAGAAAGATCTATAAAATCTAGCAATTTATCCTGAAGCCTTCAATCTTTAGTAATCCAGTGTATTGTTATAGCTAAAAAGGAATAACCATTCATTGATATCCATGAATCAATTGCAAAAGAAATTCTCCCAGATGCACTCTATTAAATAGATAAATTGTTTAATAAAATAAAAAAAAAATTTTAAAAAAAAAATTTATACATATATTTAAATTACCTGATACAATTTACTTATTTTTTTTGTTCTACTTTAAAACTTTCTAATATATCATTTTTTATTGTATTTGCTGATGAGACCAGTGCATCTAAATTTAATATTTTTATCATCTTTCAAAAATATTTATTTTCTAATGTTATAAATAGTTGATCATCATCGATCACCTATTTAGTAATGAACTTGCAAAAACCTTTTTGTGTAAACTTAAAAAAATAACTATTTTTAATATTCATATCTTTCCATTTTATGTATTATTTATTAACATACCTTAGATGGAATTGTTGTATGATTTACAAATTCATCCAATGTGCTTTAGGTTTCAACCATTAAATTCTTTGCTTTTTTTAGGTTTTTCTCTGGATAATTACGTTCTAAATGACACCAAAGATTTGTTGTATTAGAATCACCAATCTTGTGAAACCATATTTTATCCCTAAAATTTAAGAGATTAGATTTATAATTAATTTTTTTATAAAAATGCTTATGAATATTTAAGCAAATTTTTATTTTTTTTCTAAAATACTTACGAGCAGTTTAAGCACTTAACCACTCAATGAGTTTTTGCATTTTTGTGTTCTTGTGAAAGTTCTTTTTCTTCAAAAAGTTCTCTAGTAAAAAGTTCACTTCTTAAAGAAGAGCATTTTCCAAAAGTTGTTTTCTTAGCCTCGCTCATTTTCATACACAAATCACAAATAAAGTTAGAAATTAAAAATCACATAACATAAACATTTTAAATCCAAGATCATTAAAATATTGATTAAACCTGGGTCAACCTGAGATTAATCCAGGTCAAGCAAAAGTAAGACCCTAACCCGACGGGTCAGGTTGAATATAGGATTCGTGTCAAATAATGATAAACTCGATTCAGATTTTAAACACAAGTTGGATCAAATGACCCAAGTTTGACCTGACCCTTTCAGAACACTAGTTATTTGATTTAAAAAATTTAAATCAATAAAGTTAAAATATGAAAGAATAGTTGTACATTATCTATTACTTATTATAAATAATCTAACCTTCTTTTTTATTTGTGTAAATAAATAAAATAAATCTTAAAATATATACCAATATATAATTTAAATTTCAATCTCTTTTTCTCTCTCTCTATATATATACATATAAAATAACATATTGCAAAGAAACCCTTATTAGCTAAATTCTGAATTACCTTACTTTTTACCAAATTACTTTGATAGTTTATAAAACAGAAGGTATACTTTAGAAAATTTTTTATTGCAACCCTTATAAATTTATCTCTGTAGCTATGAATCCATTTAAAGATTGATGATCATCTTTTTTATATGAATTTAATATATAATGATCATATTACCACATTTTCTGTTATTTTTTAACTAATAGAAGATGATGCGTAATATCCAAAAGTTAAGTTAAGAAAAATAATTCATCAGGCAATTATAGTAGTAAAAAAAAATTATGATCAGACTTTAGAAAAATATCTAAAACTCGTTGATATTCTTTTGAAAGTTAGTGATTATTACTATTATTTTTTAGATTTATAATTCTAAATGATAATTGTGCAGAATGATATTTTTATAACCAGATTAAGTGAGTACCTATAGCCATGTAGATACAGGTTTAATCGAACACATTAATTCCTTATACACACAGGAGTGGATCTTAATTATAGTTTATAAAGAAAAAATATAGCATTTATATATATTATCAATTATATGTAAGCTACATATAGTTGATGATTTACTTGAAATATGTTGGTAGATGTGCACACATAATTTTAATATCAAAAGATTTAACTATATTAGTACTAATATAAGGCTTCTGCACTAGTTTGATGATGTATATGAAGGTGTAAGTAGTTTTCAGAGTATCAAAAAATTAAAATAAGAAGAACTGCTCACTAAGAATGAAATCGAGACAAACTTGTGTGTGTTGAAAACTAATTTTAAAAACAGTAAAGCTCTATATGTCTACCACTTCTGTAAATATTTAAAAAAGAAAAGTGCTTCAGACTTATCATGATATGTTCCACTTGCTAGTCAAATGATTTATGCAGATTCAAAAATGATGAAAACTTTAGAAGTAGATGCATATAACTTTTTTATGATAAGTAATTTAGTAAATAGTGTTTTATATTACTATAGTCCACTTTTAGCAAAGAGTATCATATTAATATTATGATCTTATAGAAATATGAAAGTAACTGCTTCAGATCTTGTCAAAAATAATTGTGATTCCTTTGTTTTGAATTTCATAGATAGTATTATAGATATCTCAAATAATAGACTTTTACATGATAAAAGTTGGAAAGAATATAATGAAAAACTAGCAAAAATTACGTTAGATATACTTAATATCTTATGAGTATTTCAGTAATAAGAGTCTTAACAATTATATTTGCTATTTCTTAAAATTTCTATTTAAAATTACATTTAACATTATTTTTTATAGAAGAAATATTTGGAAAAATCTTGCCTTTAGTCCAAAACTAGTTAAATTATAAAGTAAAAGAACATATATGACCGATGTACAGTATATAAAATTTAGATCAAAAGTCATGTGTACAAGTTATATTAAAAATAGAAAATTAATGCATGTATTACATAGTATTTCCATTTTTATAAATAATTTATCCATTTTTATATATAATTTATCTATTTTTAGTAATTATTTATGCATATTTTATGCTGTATAATATGTGCACATAAAAATTTAATGTGCACATGTGCACATTGTGTACATGAATTTTACACACTGCCGATGTAATAGTTTCAATAATTTGAACATCATTAAAAAATCTTTCAATTAAAAATTCTGTTTATATTTTCATAGCTGAGCGTCAAAGTATAACCAGCAAAGATTGAAAAGAAGTTGAAAAATGATCAGATATTATGTTCATCACTAGTTATAATAATAAATCATATAAATTAATTTATGGTGAAAGTTCCTATATCATTTGTGACGAATAAAAAAAGGAAAATGATAGGTAAAAACTTGGAGAGGAATGAATAATAGAATGTATTAGACTCACAAAGAATATAAGCCTGACAAAGATAATTTTAGTATTATTAGGATCCAAATCGTTAGAACTGAGATGCATCTAAATATCCTCATTTAAGGTATGGATGAGATATATTGTTTCTATAATTTGTGTATAATTAAAATTTTAATACAGCCAATAAATAGAAATACAGTATTTAAATTTGTTGAAACTTTATTGACAATATAGGTATATGAAATGCAATTCTATATTTCATTTGCTTAAAATTAATACATACTTATAATTATAGAATATCTTGCACGTCTATATATTTCTTTTATATTATGTATTTTTAACTAATTCAAGTAGTAAATAAAAAATAGCTCCACAGTATCTTCTTCATCAAAATTATCATCACCACTAAAAATAAAAAAAAGAAAGTCTATAAAATTCAAAAAAAATAATTTAATTATTGTTTGTATTACTGTTTCAATAAAATGATTATTTTGAATTTTCATGAAATTTCATTTTTTTTACGTAATATATAAATATATAATAGCATTTAATCAGACATATTCTGACTTGCTAGCAAAATTACTAACTTCCCTAATAAATGAGATATAGATTCATCTTACATTACGGAAATGCAAACTATTATCTGAAAAAGAGGCTAACAAAATTAATCTAATTGTAAAATTATTTTAAAACATGAAGCTATTAAATACCAAAAGAGATTAATGTATTAGAGATAAACCTAAAGTTAGTAAAGTGTCAAACATCTTTATCTTTTAAAGAAATATCAACTATATATGTTACAGATAATGGGTCTAAAACTGATAATATCACTTGGTCGAGCCAGATGCTAAAGTATGATCATAAAGAAGAGAATAATCGTCAAGTTATAAATGAGTTTAAAGTATTATCTCAGCACCTGTTCAATTATAATAAATGAACTTTTGAGAAATTTATGCATAACATAAAAAAGGAATATAGAGAGCGAGTTAATGCAAATAAGAAAATGCATTATAAAATCAAAGATCTGAAGATGCAAGAGCTGAAAGTGGAAAAAGAGCTAGCATTTATGAAGTCTGATTCTATTTAGTTTATTAATTAGAATCGTAAAAGCTATATTAAAGTTCAAAATGAAAATCAAATATACATTAAAAGATATGAATACAGTACCTATGGAAAGATGTAATATATGCCTCTCAGAAAAATATATTAATTTCCAGTCGCTTATGAAATAGAGATATGCAAAAGGTTATCTTTGTATTAAAATTCATAAAAGATAATATTTCCATTGTGCAAGAAATGCACTTCATACTATTGAAGAAGCTAGACAGATAGCTTCTAGCAAAAAATGGATAATGCCTACCTGAAAAATACACTAATTCTAGTTTTTCACTCTTGTGAAAATGTGCTAAAAGTCACGAATGATACAAATCACTATATTATATAAAAATTGTGATGCATGGTATCCTGAATGTCATAAAATATTACAAAAATTAAATCTAGCTAGGGATTTTGCATTTAGTAAAAGAGGGCTATATTTATCAGAAAAATATATTAATAATAAAACCTCTTTAAAATGGATATATATCAAGGACAAGCATTATTTTATAATATAAAATATCATAACACTTGATGCTCTTATTATGCAAAGTGTGGATTGAAATATAATATAGAATTTGTAAAAGTTTAGCATGTGAAAGGAATGGGAAATGTCTCTCAAAAAATTATATTGATACTAACCAACTATTATTATAAAGCTGTGTAAAGCGTTATAAATAGAATGCCAGTTTACATAACATATAGCATAGTAATTAGTGCTCATATTGCAATAAATATTAACATGAAAACTATATTATGAAATTGTAGCAAAATATTTTAGACCACCATTCAAGATACGTTAACCTAATTTTCTTAAAACTTTAGAATATCCTAAAGGATTAGAACTTGATATTCCCTACTATGATCACAGTTTTGCAATTGAAGTGTAAGGAAATTATATGAACAATATATAGAATTCTTTCATAGAAATAATTCTAATAATTTTATTAAACAGCAAGATCAGGATCAACTTAAAAAAAATTTATATGAAAAAAATAGTATATATCTCTTCTATATATGATATAATGATAAAGATCCTAAGAAGACTATTTGATAGGAATTATATACATTAGGACTTATTGACTAATTATTTTCAGGTCTCAATAATAGTATTTTATAATTCAATATTATTTTTTTTTCAAAATTTGATCCCAGCTGAGATGTACTCTGTGTAGATATTTATAAGATACAGTTAGATCGAAAATAATTAATTTTTACTTACATAATGTCTTATCAATAATCTTAATCACATTACACCAATTATTAGCATATTGATGTACAATTCTGACTAGCTTATCTATAATGCAAGATCCGTTAAATAGGCAAGACATGTGTGAAATTTTTTTGTATTATCTTTAGACAATCAAAGTAACTTTAAGATACATATATCGAACTAATATTATAGTAGCGCCTTAACAAAATAAGGGATGATCTTCTCCTATACTTTTTTAGATCAGTGTATACATCTTCGAATATGAGTACTATACCTCTGTTTAAAGAAAACTAATTTACTTTAGAGATTTTATCAGACTTCAAAGCTCAGAATGTAATATTTTCACGATAGGACTTTGGACTATTTGTAATTATCTGATATACCAATTTGAGATTCATATATTTCAGCTCCTTAAGATTATGGTTAATTAATAATAAATCATCATTCTTGATATAAAGTATCCCTTCTTTCTTCCCATTAAACATTCAATAAAGCTTATTTCTAAGTATAAGATTGAGAATCTTATTAGTCTTTCCTGAATTAGTATGGCTATAGATTAGTAAAGTGAAAGGCTACTGGGATACATTCAAATATTCATTATATTTTTTAGCATCTTTAATCTCGTTAATATAATATATAAGCCTATCAACTGGCTCGAGTTTTTATTTTTATGATAAGCTAACTATTAATAATGATATACTAAAAATATCAGACTAATTTATTAGTCCTTCCTTTTTATTTCTTCGCTTTATTCAAGAATCCTTTTTCGATTAGTGTATATCTAATAAATAAATATAAATCCGCTATATAAAACACTTTGATAAGGTATATATTTTGCTTTTTGCAAATATCCTACTTCTTTTAATTATGCATTCTCTGAATTTCTAAACTTTCACTCTTATAATAGTATAGACTGTTATAATAATAGTACTAGGATCCCTAAAATTCAAATATAAAATGCAATTTCTCATTATATTCATCAAGATACATCCTATCTAAAAAATTAAGCATACATGATGAGAATTTCTTATCTAGCAGATCTTTGAAAATATAACATACATTTTTTCAGTAATGTGATAACATAAAGGGTATCATTCAAATTTTTTTATGATGTATTTTAATAGATACTTCTATTGATACATACCGTTTTTATAGGACTAAGATAAATATTATAATTATTTATTCGCTCAGTTCTTTCTAGGCATTGGTCACCACATTTTTTAGATATTAATAAGCTTCAGTTAAATTATCATTAGTAATTTAAATATAATGAATAAACCCAATAGGATGATATTTTTGAATAAATTTATCAGGTAGATACTTGATTTTATTGGGTTTTTCAATTACTTAGAGCTCCTCATATTTAAAGGGTTATTTGAAATTCCATCTCATCAAGTGAACAATTAATTCAATAGGCTTATTCTCAAGATAATATAAGACTGGTTATAGTAGATTTCTTCTAATAATAACTCTTTGATTTTGTAAATATGTAATGATCAGTATATATCAGTTGCTCAATGCCTGTGATCACCTTCTAGCTCACTCAGTTTTAATAGATATCTAACTACTATACTCTTCTTTAACTTTATTTCTTTATGTCTTTCAATTGTCCGCTTAACTTTACTAGAGAATTTAATTCAACTTCATTTAAATTTATAGCATAAGCTAGTGACATTCTAATAAAATGAGTCCTGCTATTATTCAAAAAATCAATATACTTTTGAAGGATTTTATTTCAGAGCCTTAAATGTTCTCCTTCAGTTAATTGCCTTTCTATAACATATTAAACATTATATATTAGTTTTGCTAAATTTTTCTTAAATGTTTTAATAAAAGCCAAGTTTTTAAAATTATAAAGATTAATAATACATATAGTGATATTATACTATTATATCTCTTGTGAAAATGCATCTTAAAACTAAATATTACCATCAGTTATTAACAATGTTGACCATATGAAAGAATTAGAAGAATTCTCATATATTTTTTTGATTATGATTCAGATTTCTAAACTATTTCTCAATATTAATGAACGCTCAGCCTTAAAATGTGTTGCTATATCTATGACTAGAAAGCTACAAATAAATACTCTTTTACCATCCTGATAATTATGAGTATAAAGCAAAATATCACACTAATGGACCTTATTTGAGATTTTAATTTTTGAAAAACTTGTCTTAACCTTACATGGTAATAGTTGTATATAAATTTGATAACTATATTGATATTTTACTTATTTTATAATATATTATAATTGAAAAGAATATCTTTCCTCCTAACATGCTTTATGTATTTTTTTTGCATTAAGATAAAAACTAAGTATATTATAATATAGAAGCCTACTAAAGCTCTGAACGGTTCAGATTAATCCAAAGATTTTTCAGATCGTTTGGTTCAGATCAGTTTCAGATTGCATAAAAATCGATTTGAAAATTTTCAATTTAGTTCGATTATATGCGAAATTCTTGAAGAATCGCAATTTTTTGCAGTTTTTCTTCGAATTTCACAAAAAAAATTGCGAAAACTTTGGAGAATCGCGATTTCTCTTAGAATTTCACAAAATTATTGCGAAACTCTTGGAGAGTCGCAAAAAATTGCGATTTTTCTTCGAATTTCGCAAAAAAATCGTAAAACCCTTGGAGAATCGCAATTTTTGCGATTTTTCTTAGTATTTCGCAAAAAATATTGCGAAATTTTTGGAGAGTCACAAAAAATTGCGATTTCTCTTCAAATTTTACGAATCTCGAAGAGAAATTCACAATTTTTTGCGATTCTTCTAGAGTTTCGCATATAAATTGCGGATTCCTTATATAATCGAACTGTAATTTTAGATTAATCTGAAAATTCCAGTTCAGTTCAGATTTTTACCAGTCTGCGATTCAGTTTAGATTCAGATTAGCATTTTTAAGATTAATAATCTGAACTGAACTGAACTGAAATTTTCAGTTCAGATACAGATTGGCATCTAATCCAGACTGAACTGAACTGTTCAAAGCTTTAAAGCCTATAGACTATACAAAGCTCATCATACGGATTTATCACAATTTAAGGTTAACTCTAAAGATGGTGTTGCAACATTGTGACACTTATTTGTCACCTGTTGCAACTTAAATTTTAATAATGTTGCAATTTGTTGCAACATTGTGATGCTTATTTGTCACCTGTTGCAACTAATTGAGGCCCTATCTTTAGTTAACTCATTCCTAAGACAGAAATATTATGATAGTACTATAAATCAAGGTTGAATAATAGAATGTTTGATTTAGCATATTCATAACTTTTAGATACAAATTAGAAGCTTTGTAGTGAATTTCAAGATAAGATTTTTATTAATAAGAGCAATGAGAAAAAACTTATCTCTCTTGTGAAGAAGCTTAAGCAATGTTATCAAACTATCTTATTACAGGATAATACTATTATAGCCTACAAAAAAGAAATAGAGAAGTTTAAATTAGAAATATCTAATTTGCGAAAATATTTTAGGGTTTTACAACAGGATAAAAAATTCAAAGATGAGGTTGGGTCTATTTAAAATAGCCAAATTATAGAGTTTGAAAATAAGATTAGAAATCTTAAAGTAAGAATCTGGATTTTTATAAATAAAAAATCTCAATAAATACTTTAGATATGATAATAACTAATCTTATTGCAAATGTTAATAGAGGGTTAGATTAAATTAAAAATCAAATTAGGGATTAGTACGCTTTGTCAATATTATAGATAGAATTAGAGGCTCGTTAAATACTATTTGAGTTACTTTGTAAAATATCACAACTGAGAGGAATCAATATCAGAACCTATTAAATGATTCAATTTGATGGGTAGATGATCTTAGAAATCAGTTAAATGATAGTAGAAATCAGAATTTACAGTTATAACGTTTATTAGATAAATTCTGAGTTCAGGTTGAAAGAATTATAGGAGAAAGAGATAATACTCAAAGAGAGTAAGACTTGGCTATATTAGTCTATAATAATGAGAGATAAGAATTCTGTCATTAGATATTTTCATATCAGAATAAAGATAAGTGTGTTTAAGGATTATTATAAGAAAAATTTGCTAAATAATTATTGTATCAGTGAAATACTAACTGTCAATATTCAAAATCAGGTAAATAGTATATTAGTTATTATAGTAAGAAATAAACTCACATTAGTGAATTGCTATGTGTAAAGTTTGTTTTTCAGCTAGTAATTAGGTAAAGAGACAGAATATTTTAAATTTGTAGGGACAAATTTTGACGCTTTAGAATAACTTAATTGTAAATATGGCTGATGCTAAAAATTTACCAGTATTAAATTTAATTGTACCTATTCTTGTTAAAAATAAGCTATATATAGGTCAAGAACTTCCTGACAATTATTTGAATAGGCTTATTCAATCAATATCATTTTCACAAGAACATATAACTGTTCTTAAAAATGCATATGCCAGAGATTTTGATGATGCTATCAAGTGTGATATTTATAAAACTCAAATGGGAGGAAAATATTTACCAGTTCTAGTCTAAAACCCATATAATTGAAATACTAATATTAATACTTTAGCTACTTTATGTGTTTGAATGAGATTAAAATATCAACGTAAAATAATAAGTAGTTAGCAATCAGCACTGCAGAGGTTAACTCAAAAAAGATTTCTACTTACAGATTCACCAAATACTTATGAAAAAAGAATCTGACCTTTATTATTAAGTATAGCAGATGATGATACTCAAACTATAGGATTTCTTAAGAATCACTTGTCAGATGGGGTTTTTGCTAGAAAAATGACCCTCTGAGATAAATTTCAGTTTTTGAGTAAATAACAATTGAAAGTTTTGAATAAATCAACTCGAAGATT
>CAJVPP010003243.1:0-12182 GCA_910592005.1 Funneliformis mosseae | reverse complement strand
TAATATTTTATATTTTATTAAAAAATTAATACTTTTTTTTTATGTTTGCAGGCAAATTTACCTGCTTTACAGTTTAAAGGATAACTACTATAGTTAATACTATTATTATACTCTTAATTGAAAATATATAATAGGTTTTATATTATTGTTAAATTTAGCTATTTAAAAGAATACTTATTACATTATTACATGTGCCTTAAATGTAGTTTATTAAATTGTTAAATTTTTGAAAATTTAATTTAGTAAAACAAAGCATTTTTTACTTTAAACTTAATAATAAATTTTATTTTTCTAGTTTATAATAGGAAGATTCAGTTATAAGCATATTATAATTATTACATAAATCATTTTTATCAACAATAAAGTAAATACTATAAGTTATTTTTATTTTTTCAATATATTTACTCTGATATTACTTATTATATATTATAAAATATTGAATATAATGCTCTTATTATAAAAATGCTATTTCTAAATATTTCTTACAAATAAACTTTTCTTTCTTTACTATTCAATTATAGATAAGAAAAAATTTTTTTTTTACTTTTTAGATCTTTTTATTTTTTTATGATTAAATTTATATAAATTATTATTAACTAATAGATTTCATTTAATTAATTTTGAGCTTTTTTCATGATAATTATTATAGAGTTAATTAATTTGATAAATTTATTAGAAATCTTAAAATATTTATAGATAAGTTTAATATATAATCATAAATTATTATAAAATTTAAAAAATTCTAACTTTTGCAAATTTAATTTTTTTTTAATATCTTTTATTTTGTGAACTTTAGTTACTTTAGCTTTATAAATCTTTTTATAATTCATAATATCTATTAAAACTAAGATGATAGTATAATTAATTAATATATAATAAATATACAAGAACTGTAATTTTAATGTTTATATCTAAAAAATTATTCTTTAATAAAATATGAATGCTATTCTGTCTAACAAATACATATCTTATAATAAGATTTTTCCTCACTAAAACATAATTAAATATGATGATCTTCTCAGAAATAACTATATTATTTATATCTGAAAAATGAAAAGCATCACACCTAATAGACATGCAACTTGCATAAATAATCAGTTTATACTATTATACTTTCATAGTCAATAAAAATAACATTATCTTCAATTGATTAGCTAATTTTGAAAGTTACTTTATAAATAACTTTTGTAAAATTTTGATCTTTATCTTATATGAAGAATGTATAAAATTATATCATAGATTTTGTATAGATAATCTAAAAATTCACAAAGACTGGATTATTTCTTGTGAGAACTATTATAAATATCTGTTATAATGCATAAGTAAAATCATAAACAAAACAATTATAATAATAAAAAACAAAAACA
This sequence comes from Funneliformis mosseae, assembly GCA_910592005.1. Classification (NCBI taxonomy): domain Eukaryota; kingdom Fungi; phylum Glomeromycota; class Glomeromycetes; order Glomerales; family Glomeraceae; genus Funneliformis; species Funneliformis mosseae. The sequence goes on along the minus strand of CAJVPP010003243.1, from coordinate 10,815 downwards.
AATTATAAATTTTTACTATAACATTTAAGAATATTAGAGGTAGTCTTTAATAGAAAATTAAAAATTAAAATTAAATAAAAAGAGAGCTTATTAGTATATATTTTTTCAGTAGTTTCAGTATTTTATAAATTATCTGTTTTAAGCAAATAAGTACTAATCAAAATTTTATTAGAATTTGAGATAAAATTATAAGAGGGCTTATTAATATATATCTTTTCAATAGCTTTATTAGTTTATAATTTTTCTTGAAAACTTTCTTCTAACTTTACTAGTTTATTAATAAATAAGATAAGATATAAAATGCTATAAAATAAGCTAAGACAACAAGAAAAAAAGTTTAAGAGAATAAAATAAAGCCATGCATTTACTTTGTATTTTATCTTTAAAGATAACTTAATTAAAAAGAATATAACTCTAATTGGTTTATTAAGAAGGTTATATAGAAGGATTAAAAGCTTTTTTTCAGTCAAATTAATAAAGATAAAATCAGTAATCTTATTTTTCTTAATTATCTTTATATTCTCATTATTTAGATCTAACTTATTTTATTTGAATAAATGAACAAATATTTTATAATTAATTGACATTTAAAGGAATATTTTAATTTAAAACTAAATATACTTCTAATATCTCATAAAGGAATAAATATCATATCTGCAAATATAATATTTATGAAAAATGAATAGAAATTTTTTAATATTGTATTATGTATTTTAAGTGATCAATTCTATAAATGTTAGTCACCTTTTAAAAACATAATTTTATTATACTAGATTAACAGAAACTGTTATATATTTGAAACTAAAAAATTTTAAAATACATAAACAATTAAAATAATTATAATTATTAATGTAAATAAGAAAAAAAAAAATTTAATTTAATAATATAATAATATATTAAATAGATAGACATATTGATCCTATTAACTTATACCAAAAAGCCTTTATTATACTTTAGATAATAAGATATATATAACTTTAGTTATTGTATAAGCTATGTAAAGATTAAATTTTTATTCTTTAAATTTATATGTCTTCTGAAATTTGAAGTTTTAGAAATCTTATCATAACATACTTCAAGAAAGTAATTCTATTAAGCTGATATAGAATTCTTTTTTTTATTTACAATTAATAATACCTTTAAGTTTTTTGATATTTTTATACCAACTAATATTATAAAGCTAATGTTATTTCTTTGTATTTTTAATGTTATTTGATGATAAAAGAAAGCATCAAGTTCTAAACCCTTATAAAAAATAATCAATATTTAACTATAAACTTCTTTTCAAATAAAACTTAGATAATTAGAATACATTTTTTCTGAAATTAATGATTTTTCTTTGATTTTTTTTCTTTTTTTAATTCTACTATATTTTGTTCTAATTTCACAATTTTAGCTCTAAGTTCAGTATTCTTGATAATAGTATTTATTCTATTCTTTTTTAATTCTTTAAGTTTAGCTTAAATTTAACTTTTTTAGCACTACATTTAGTATACTTATTCATAATTTTTACTTTAAGACTAATAAATAAATTCACAATAATTGCTTTATTAACCTTAATTTTAGCATTTTCAGCCTCAAGTTTAGAATGTATTATTTTAATACTTTATACTTAGATAGGTTAGATTTATTAACTAATATAATTAATAATAATTTCAAACATTAAGAAATTTATGTGATAAATATAAAGATTTGCTTTAATTATACATAAAAATTAAATATAAAGTTGAGACATAGCCTGTATGATACATGATATCTATACTAATATATATAGTATTTCTAATTGAATTATAAGTAATATTACCATTATTTGAAATAAAAATAATAATTTTTTGTGATCACAGAATTTTACAAAATTTGGCTATAAAAATTTCAAGTTTTTAGCCTAATTTGAATCATTGTAATTCTGTCAGATTCTAAATTTAACCAGAATTTACAAATTGTAATATTGGCTAATCTTGCTTAATTTTGACCAAAATCACAAATTTCACAGAATTTATTTTATTATAAATAAAATTTACTAAGATTTGCATATCAATGGAATGTGAAACAAAGAAAATGAAAATTGTTAGAGCTATACAGTCAACTCTCTTTAAATGCACCCTCTCTAAATATATACACTATATATTTTCTTTCTAAATGCACGTATTCATTTGGTTCTAAGTATATATAAAATTATATTTTTTAAATACACACCTTCTTTAAATATACACTTTTTTTAAAATTTTTATTATGATGCATTTAAAAAGAATTAACTGATTTAAGGAATGACTATAATAACTATTTTTACAAATATCTAATACAAAGAAAAAACTAAGCTTTTTTTATGAAAATATTCAAAATAAAAACAGTGGCTACCTTGATAAATTATACAATTTTAAGAATGATTTTAAGCTTAGAGAATGCAAAAATTGCATTAAGCACATTTGAGGTTAAGTATTAGTTTTTTTTATTTTGTGATATTCTGAATTACTTTAGTGAGAACTTCTGAGATTGTTCTTGTGATGATCTGAGGTTTAAGTAATTATCAGTTATGGCTTTCATTGAGTAAAAGCATCTAAGGTTACTCTTATGATGATCTGAGGTTCAGATTTTATCCAGCAAGAACATCTAAGATTATTCTTAATGATGATCTGATAAAGTTTAGCCTATCACAGCATATTGCACTATAATATATTATTTTATTCAAAGTTGATCTTTTATTTTTATGACTAACACTTGTCTTTCTATTAAGACAAAAAAAAGATACTCAATATAGTCAACTTTAGGATGAAATCCAAAGATTAAATGAAAAAGAAATTGCTATTTAAATTATTTCATTAGAACATCTTAATATATTTGAAAAAATAATAAGATATTAAGATGAAATATTTATAAGAGAACCTGGATTATATTGCATGTTCTAACACTTTTTCTGTAAATAGTTTACTTAATATGCTTACGCATATGAAAAGTAATTGAAGATACAGTGAAAAAATGAAGCTGACATTAAAGAAAATATTTCAAGTAAAAAGGTAAAGAAAAATTTATAAGTGATCAAGTTGTAGGAGAGATGTATGATCTAATGCATAAAATCTGTGACTAAGAAACAATAATGAAAATTTTCCTTCGAGTTTCTTTCTCCTTCTGATAATATTAATAAAGAGCTTGAAGATGATAATGAAAAAATTAAATTTGATCTAATAAATATTTCAATAGAGCAGGCAAAATGGAGTTCATGTGTTGTCACTCCTCTTTTCCATCAAAGAAAGTTATCAGAAAAGGTACTGAGCATTTTTTTTCTAAAAATTGAAAATAAGTAAATCTAATTATTTTAATTTTAATTCTTTAGGAAATTGATGATGGTTAGTTATAATGAGTAAAAACAAATAAAGAAAGTACATTTTTATGAGAAAAGGTAAAAAGAAATTATCATCAAGAAGGGTTTATATACAATATAATTTTTGTATTTGCAGAAATATCTTTTACAGAAGATAATTGAGTTAATTTATTTTAGGATAGAGAATCATCAAATAACAAATAAGAAGAGGATGCTAAAATATTAAATAAGTTTATTTACTATTAATATTGAAATAAAAATCTTGAGATTTTGAACCTTATAACTTGTTATTATTTTTATTGGATAGATACATTCTGAATCAGATATATATAGATTTCTAATGCTTTCACAACAGCTTTTTTTTATTTCTAATTTAGAAATTTTTACTGATAGCTCATTATCTGACCTAGGTCTTTCTTCAATTAGAATAAGTTTAGCTTGACTACAAATGCATTCAGATTTTCTAATGGTTTCTTATTCAATCTTTTTTATCAAATTCTTTTCTTCTTTCTAGGTAGCTAAACTGGTTACCTTTTTTATAGTACTTATTGTTGCTTTTTAAACTGTCATGTAACTTTTAAAATGAATTTCTAAGTAGTTATCTAATAATTTAACAAATTTAAGCTGTTTTCAAAGATATCACATCAAAATGACCTTATTAAAAATTAACAACTCCTATTTTTAGTTTTGTCTTTTAATATAATCACTTTACATTACCTAAATATTAAACTCTATAAAGTTAAAGCATATTTAGAAAATCTTTTCAATAATAAAGTTGACTAACTAGCTATAATAACATAGATTTTTGTATTAATCTTCAACATTTGAATCACTATTTCTATCAGTTTTAATAATTTACTGATTGCAATTCTAATCTGTTAATTTATCAAAGAAATTATGAGATTCATTATGTTTTATTATTTTAAAATAATTTAAAATAGTTAACAAATATAACAATTTTCTTAAAAATTAGATAGTCACAGCTTTTTATCTTAATAATAATATAGTTAAAACATATACTTTATATGAAATTTCAGCCTTTAGATAGAAGAAATACCAATACATATTAGAAATACTTTTAACATTAAAAATGATATCCATTACTTTATTTTTCTTTTGATTTTGTATATATTATAAAATTTAATGATAAAACATTTAATTTTATATGAGAATGTTTTATTTTTAAATATAAATGAAAATAATTATTACTTATTCATAATAATATTTTTTGAATTAATAAAAGATAACTCTATCTATATAGATCTATACAGTTTGCTGATTTAATATCTTATCTTTTATAATTATTTTTTCTTTTTAGCCTTAATAAAAGAATTAATTCCTTAAAGTTTATATTACTTTATATAATAAAATATCAAAATTCACTAGGTATTTAAAATTAGAAAATTAATGGAAAAAAATTCTTTTAAATTAAACTACTTATTTTATTAATTAAATCAATTTTTATAAAATAAGTAAAAATATGTATTATAATGAAATATATATATAAAAGGCAGTTAGTAAAAATAGGAAAATCCACTTTTTAGTTAAAAATTTTTTATTGATTTACTCTACTGATCATAATCATATGAAAAAACTAACTTAATAACTAAAATTACTTAAAATTTGTAGATTTTTTCTTTTCTATTGACTGTCTCCTATATGTTAAAGTTTTTATAGATATCTAATTAGTAGTAAAATTTATATTATATATTTAAAGTAATGCTCTGAACAGTTTAGTTCAGTCTGGATTATAGGCTAATCTGAAACTAAACTGAAAATTTCAGTTTGATTCAATTCAGATTATTATCTTAAAAATGCTAATCTGAAATTGAACTAAACTGTAAACTGAAAAAATCTAAACTAAACTAAAAATTTCAGATTAATTCAAAATTTTAGATGGTTTGTTCTAAATAAATTATAAGAAAATTGTTTAATTAGAATAATAATATCAATTGTTTCAGACAAACGATAAGAAAATTATTCATTTAGAATGATAATAATGTTTTAAAAGAACAATAAAAAAATCATTTAATTAAAATGATAATATTGATTATTCTAGATAAATAATAAGAAAATCATTTTAAAAGAATGATAATATCAATCATTCTAGACGAATGATAAGAAAACTGTTCATTTAAAATAATAATAATATTGTTCATTTGGAACAATAATAATGTTTTAAACAAATAATAAAAAAATCATTCAATTAGAATGATTAAATTATTATTTTAAATGAATAATAAGGAAATTGTTTAATTAGAATGATTTAATTATCATTTCAAACAAACAATAAAAGAATTATTTATTTAGAATGATTGATATTATCAATTCAAATAAACAATAAGAAAATCGTTTATTTAAAATAATTAAAATTATCATTTTAAATAAACTATAAAGAAATCATTCATTTGAAATGATTAAAATTATCATTTTAAATGAATGATAAAAAATTATTCAATTAGAACAATTAAATTATCATTCTAAATAATGATAAAAAATTATTCAATTGAAATAATTGATATTATCATTCCAAATGAATAATAAAAAAATTGTTTATTTAGAATAATTGAAATTATTATTCCAAATAAATGATAAGAAATTATTCAATTAAAATGATTAAATTATCATTCTAAATTAATGATAAAGAAATTGTTCATTTAGAATAATTAAAATTATCATTTTAAATAAACAATAAAAGAATCATTCATTTAGAATAATTAAAATTATCATTTCAAATAAATAGTTTTCTTATCATTTATCTAGAATGATTAATATCATCATTTCAAATGAACAAGTTAAAATGAATCATCTAAAATTTTGAATTAATCTGAAATTTTCAGTTTAGTTCAGGTTTTTTCAGTTCAGATTAGATTTATAATCTGAAAAAATCTGAACTAAACTAAAAATTTTCAAATTGATTTTTTTATAATCTGAAACTGAATTGAAGTTGATCTAAACCAAAATTTTCAGATTAATCTAAACCGTTCAGAGCTTTAATTTAAAGTAACATTTTTATGTATTAATACAAGATTTTAATTATAATAAAGCATTGAATTTTTAGTTATAATCTATTATATACTATTAATTTAATTTATTTATTGTATTAAAAATATTTTTTCTTTAATGAGTTTTAATTATTTACATTTATATCTAATCAATACAATCACAAGTCACATAAAATTCTAATCTTTTTAGAATTTTACATTTTATCAATTTGATCTTCACAAATATAAAAATAATTTATATGAAATTTTAAGAATATATATTTATTAATATAAAAAACAAGTTTAATTAATAAATAAAAATAGATTATTATTTAAAAATTTTATGTTTAATTATAACTGAAAATTTGTATTAATACATGAAAATGTTATATAAAATATTGAATATAAAATTTATTACCAATTGAATATTTATAAAAATTTTAATATATATATATTTTATTAAGATATATAACTTAACTTATTACATTAAAGGTAATTTAATTAATAAAATAAAATGGTTAATTAGAAATAGCTTTTTTTATTAATTTTTTAATTTTTAAGTACCTGATGACTTTTAATACTTTACTGTACATGCTTTTATGAGATTTATCAACTGATTCTAGTAATTTATTTACTTTTATGCATTTTATCTTTAAACAAATATAGTCAATTTAGTTATAATAATATTCTATTCATACTATTTTTAAAAAACTTATAATATTAACATTTGAATCAAAAAGAACAATCTTATTTTTTTTGATTACAATCTTGATTAAAGATGATCCTCATAATTATTTTTAAATTTCAATTGAGTTGTAACTTAATTATAACATAAGGAAATTTAATTGCATCACAAGTTACAACTTAATTACACTATTTTTTTAATTGCAGTGATCATCTTTAATCTTGATTATTCTATTACTTTTTCTTACTTTAAGATCTTATTAACAAAATAATTTATTTTAGATCATATTAGATAAATTTCTAATGCTATAGTAATCAAGTTCTTTTTTTTAATTCATATTACTAAAAAGTAATATTTTAGTATAAGTTAAAAATAGATTCTTAAAAAAGTATAAATCAGTCTTAATAGAGATTTTATATAAAAATTTTATATTTTCTATAAATTTGTAATTTATTTTGTTTTTTATATTACTTTTATTTTAATTTTAATAAAAATTATACAAAATTATCAATTACTCATATTCTACTTTATTAATACTAAAAAAAAAAACACTTAACAAACTGCTGATTAATATAAAAAAATAGTATTTTAAAAATAATAAAGAAACTTTAGAAAATATAAAAGTCAATCCATTTTTTTTGGTAAAAAAAAGAGATAATCTAAATACTTTAATTATTTCAGTTATTAAATCTTTAATAATCATAATTATAAATATTAATGATTTTTTTAATACTTTAGAAAATTTTTTTATCAATAAAAATTCTCAAGTTATTTTAATAATAAACAATTTTTTTACTTTTTTTTTAATTAATAAATATCTTATAAAATTTATAACAAAAAGTGATTAATAATATGAATTTTTACAAGTATTAAGTACATAAATATTTAAAGAACTAATTAAAAAAATTTTTAAAATATCATTTACAAATAAAATGAAAAGGATAATTTTTATTATTTATAGTTATCCAATTTAAAAAATACATGTTTTATCTTTTATTATTTATAATAACTAATTAAAGTCATAGAAATTCTATTAAATATTTAATAACTATAAGTTAAAATCTTTTCTTATTTTAGAATAATCTATACTTCATTGTAAATTGATAAATTACTAATTAAATTGTATTTTAATAGATAAATTATTTTTTGATAAATGTAATTATTTTATTAATAATTTATAATAAATGTTAAATTGACGTAAAGGAAAAATATATTCAAAACATTCTTTAAAAAAAATGTTTTATTGTTGATGTAATGCAATCTTTATGAAACTCTTCTTTTGGCTTTCTTTATATTTTTTCTATCTGAATTTTAATACTGTAAAAATGTGAACTCATATGTTCAGACTATTTTTTTCAGTCTTTTAAAGTCTAATATCTTCTTTTTATTACTAATGCAAGTCATTTGGATTTATTAATTACATAAAAGGTTTTTTTTAAGAAATATAAGAATACACATTTTTCTTATAAAATACATGATGAATTGTTCTTGTAGAGATTGGCTTATTGATTTCAGCAGAAAATATATTAGTAATTTCTACCAGATTTTTTGTTTTAGTTCCTTATTTTTGAAAGCGATAGCCTTTAATCTTACCTTTTTTAGCTGTTGATCAAGTGATCATTTTTTTGGATGATGTTCTTGATTCAAAAACTACAAGAAATCTTGTAACAATTGTTTGATGATATCTAATAGCTTTTGTAATATTTGTATTATTGTAATCTAATGTTTTGGCTGCAATAATGCCTCCTTTTGTAAGAGGTTAATTCTTTGACAAAATGATTAAATTTTAACTATATAATATTTTTGTTACCTCTCAGTATATTAGAAATTAATATATCTTTTGATTAATTTAAATTTTTAAAAGAAGTTGAAATAAATAGAAAAATTAATAAAGAAATAGATATTATATTTAAAATATATTAATGTAATTTAACAATATATACAATAATATTAAAGTTTAATATAATTATATATAAATGTATTTGATTAATATATAATATAATAATATTTGGTCAATATTTCTAAATTAAATGTAATATTCTAATAGTTATGCTAGAATATTTAAATTTAATAATAATATATAATTTTTTAATTATATACAGTCAACCCTCTCTAAATGCACACACTATATATATTCTCTCTAAATGCATGCTCTTATTCAGTCCCAAGCATATAGAATTCATATAAAAATTTTCTCTTTAAATGCACACCCTCTTTAAATGCACATTTTTTAAAATTTTCACTATGGTCCCGAGGGGATGCATTTAGAGAGGGTTGACTGTAATAAAAAATATAGTTTATCAAAAAAAATTTATTAATTAATATAAAACATTACTAATTAATATAAATTATTTTTTTTTAAATTTTATATAAAAATAATTATAAACTTTATTATAAAAATTTTCTAAGTAATTGTAAAACTGAAATATAATAGGATGTGATGCAATATAACATTATTATTTTCAACAATAATTTGATTATATAACGATAAGAAATAACTAAATAATTAATTTAAAATACATAAAATTTTTGTATAATTATACCTATATAATCATTTAATATCCTATATAATTAAAAAAATTTGACTAAATATTTATTACAACTTCATTTCAATGTGTAATTATGTATATGGGACCTTTGCAATAGAAGAGGGAAAACTGCAAGAAAAAATCAATTTACTTTGATCGCAATCTATTAATAACATAAACATTTATGCATATGATATGATGGCGCACAACTGTGACATTCTTTTATGCATAATCAAACATAAAATCATGTGGCAATAATAGCCGAAATAAATTTCTAAAGGTTTCAAAGTAATGAAATATGTCTTTCAGTGGTCCAAGCCATTCTGCTGCTCACGCCAACGCGCAAGGAGGAAATAAGCCTTCCAATAATTTATACTGTTATGGTTGTAAGAAGAATAAACCTCTTCATTCTTTTTCACAAACACAAATTGACAAGTCATGTAAGTATCTTGTAAATGACTCCTAAAAAAATGAATTCTTATGTGAACTTTACACTATAGTTACTCGTGGTAAAAAGAAACATCACATCATATGTAAACAATGTACTCCACAGCAGAATCATAGTTTAACATGTATGCTTTGTACACGCACCATGTCCTTGGATAACTTTTCAAAGGTAAATGTAATAAATGTAATTCAAATAAATTTTAACCTGGAGTTGTTCAAGCCTTAAATCATTTATGATATTTCGTATTCAATTTCGAATTGCATTTTAATTAGGCTCAAAGAAAAAATGCCGAAAAAGCGAGATGTCTTAGTAAGTTCTAAAAGAAATCTTTTTAATGTCGATTAGTAATTTATTTTTAATATAACTTTTATCTTCCTTGAACAGAATGTATGAAAAAACGTGAAACAGAGGACATTGACGACAGCGAACCCGATGACGATGACTCTGATGGACCACACCATGATACATGGGATGATATCTTGTAAAGAATGAGATCAATAATATCATGAAAACTTTAGATGTCATTTAACCGTTAGCTTTGAAGAGTTCGAAGCAGCACCAGATTCTTTTTTCTTTTTTTTTCGTATTTTTCATGTATATTTAATTCACAATTTTGATCTTCTTACTCGGTGTGAGTAAATTCTAAATTTCAAACGCGTTTTCAATTAATGTCCGTACATTTTAAGGTCTGATTCATTCATATACTTTATAATGTCTCATAAATATTTAAATTTTTATCTCGGGAAGATGTTGATCATCACGTGAAATTACCCGATACAGTCAGACCTATCTATAATCACCTCTTTTGGTTTTTAAAAATTACGTGATTATAGATAGGGGTGATTATAAAT
>CAJVPP010003242.1:0-12184 GCA_910592005.1 Funneliformis mosseae | reverse complement strand
TCTGTCCGACACTGAAAATCCGTTGTATTGTAAAATTCGTTATATCAAAATTCGTTGTAGAAAGAGTTGACTGTAGTAGAATAACTTAACCTCAGGGTATGTGAGAATGATATTTCTTGTAGAAGTTAATAAAGATTATTGATAACAAGCGCCTTTTTATAGCTTTGTACCAAAGAGAAATTCTACATTTATTAGAAAAAGAAAGAAAGTATCTGAAATCATTAACAGTATACAAAAATTTTCTGTTACTAATAATAAGTTATTCAATAAATATCAGCGATTATTTGAATAAGATCAATAAAAATCTTCTATAAAAATGAGAAATAATAGATTGTATTAAGGTAGAATCACCAAAATAAACAAAAAAATAAATAAAAAATTGATAATGATAATAACTATTTTTAGACGATCAAGTGTAATGTAAACTAATCACATGATTAGACAATTTATAAGAATACATAAACAATTAAAAAGTATAAAGCAAAAATTGTAACAGACAGGTGGGAGGAAGGGAAAATAAGTTATTTTTTTTGCAAACTTTTATGAAATTTAAAGTGAACTTTTACTCTTAATAAAAGTTTTTAAATTTATCATTTAATTATTATAATTAAAAAACACATTTAAAAAGAATAAAATTCTGCATGAAAAACTATAATTGTAATATTTAATTATTATATAAATTACTGTTTTATGTAATCTTAAAAATACAATAAAAATCAATAAAAAAAAATTTTTTTAATTTATTTAAAGAAAATTAATTATAATTAAATAAAATAATAACTTATAAATATTTTTATTTGATATTTTTTTTTTATAAAGTGTGATAATTTTGTGATATACATTTATATTAATATATTATTTAATAAATTACACAAATAAATATTCAAATAAAACAAAAATATTTGAGAATTAATATAATTATAAAAAGCTATTACTTAACAAACATTAAAACACTCAAGATAAAAATTTATATATAAGTAGTTTTATATATATAAAATATTTTTACTTAATGCGTAATAAGTAAGTGATTTACTTTAACTAAAGTGATCATATTATCCTATAAAGTTAAAAAAAAGGTTTACGCTATTAATAAAGTTACAAAAACGCATATTACAATACGAATATTAATTCAATTAAGATTAAATTTTATATACAAATAGTATTACATCTGCTAAATAATATTTATTTAGAAATAAAAAGCAATTAACTTTAACCAAAATGCTCAAATTTTCTTGTAAAGTCAAAAAAATGTAATTTATTTAGTAAAGTTACAAAAAAAATTATTTCTACACAAATATTAATTATATTAATATAAAAAAATTAGATATAAAATATTATTAAACCTATTAAATAACTTTTACTTAAAGATAAAAGGTAATTGACTTTGACCAAACTGCTCAAATTTCGTCATGAAATCTCTGTATTAATATTTATAAAAAAAGATATTAAATAAATATAAAAATTAGAATCTACAAATAAAAAAAGTATATTTAATAAATTCTTACAAGTTCAAGTATTTAAGTTTAAAATATAAGATTTTTTTTAAAATAAAATAAGTGTTTTTTTTTTGTAAAAAAAAAAAGAAAAAGAATATAATGGTTCAAAAAGGAAAATTAATACTAAAAAAAAGATTAGAAATTGATCATCAATTATATTAATTGTGTAATTATAATTGATTATCAAATTAAATAAATTAAATATTTAATAATACTATATAATTTCCATATACTTTAATTTTAAAAAAATATGTAAAAATCAATTTAGTATTAAATATATAGAATTGTGATACAGAATTACTAAAAATGTATTAATAATATATTATTTCCATATTATTTCCACATCCAAATTTCTTATGGGATATTATAATATTTTTTATATTTTAAAATGAATTTTTTTAATAAATGATTAAGTATAAAAAAGATTAATTAAAAGAAAAAAAATAATAAAATTTATTAAAAATAAACAGATTTCAATTATATTAAAATAATTAAAACAAAGTATATATTAATCAATTTTTTTTAAATTATTTTTTTATTATTTATTGCAAATTTTAATGTTATTTAAATTGTATAGAATTTTATATTATAAATAGATGATTGATTAAATTACATATTGTAGTTCATTAATAAAAAAACAAATAATTAAAATAGTTAAAAAAGTTAAAGTTTAAACTATTAAAAAAAGTTGATATAAAATCAAATATTTTATATAAATATGATAGAATAAGAACTTATAAAATAGTTAATATATTGAATTATATTTATTGTCTAAAACTCTATATTTGTAATAAATTTAATATATAAATTTTCATAGATAAGTTTATTAGTATTAATAATTGAGATAAAAAATATGTTTATAGTAAAAAGGCTTTACTCTATAAGATAAAAATTATTTTTCAGTGATAGAATCTTACTATAAAAAAACTTTTTATTATATGATAGATATACAAATAGTTTTAAATCCAATAATCAATTTAACTTAAAAGGTATTCAAGAATATTAGTAACAAAAATCACGGAAATTGGATTTGAAAACAACATTGAATAAATGGAATAGAAGAAAGTTGGAACTATCATAAATTAAAATTAGACGAACTTGAAAAGAAAAACTAACAAAGCATTCTGATATTCCGTTAAATTACTTAATTTAGATGTTCCATTATGAACAACATAAATTGATAGAATTGGACTTTTTTATCCGCAGCCATTAAACTTCACGTGATTAATTCATCAAAAGATCTAAATTGTAAACCATTTTTAGACAACGATTACAAATAATATTTACAATTGTAGAAAAAAAATTCGCACTCATAAAAAACTTTTATTGTTATTAATTTGGTTTAATTTGCTATATTTATTTTAATTAAATTTCTATATACGAAACAGTTACAAGTTATGAAACACGGAAATGATTATTAAATGATTGCTACTAAAACAGCGTGAGAAATTTTTGAAATTCCATTAACTTATAAATACCCATCGAAAATTTTGAGCAATTCTTCCTTCCCAATTCAATCATATATTTTTAAAGTGATGACTGATAGTAAATTAAGTGGTACTACTACAATTATTGGTGAGTTTTATTTTTAAATAGTATGATCATATGACTTAATAAGAATACTGCGGTTATGGGATAAAGATTCTTATACCTAAAATAAAAAATTTATACCCGAATGCTAGAATAATGATTTAATATTATTCAAGCCGTGATTGTGGTACAAGAAGAATAAACCATATATTAATAGCTAACTTATATATGCGTTTAAATCAGTACTTGGTGCTTCGGGAGATCTTGCGAAAAAGAAAACTTATCCAGCATTGTTTGGTCTTTATCGCAATGGATTCTTCCCGGAAGGCACTCGTATCATCGGTTATGCCAGAACGAAACTTGATCAATCAAAATTCCACGAACGTATTTCCGGATATATGAAAACTCCAACCGACGATATTAAAAATCAGCTCTCTGAATTTCTAAAGCAATGTACTTATGTCTTTGGTCAATATGATAAGGATGAAGATTATCAAAAGTTGAATAAAGCTGTTGAGGAAGTCGAACGATGTGATAAACATCAAGAAAAAAATCGTATTTTCTATATGGCATTGCCTCCTAGCGTGTTTATTCCTGTAGCAAAAGGCCTTAAGAAATATGTTTATTCTGCAAAAGGGATTAATCGCTTGATTGTTGAGAAACCTTTTGGTATGGATTTGGATAGTTCTCGTGAGTTAGGTAAAGCTTTAGCTCCTTTATGGAAAGAAGAGGAGGTAATTCTATTTTATTTATTTATTTATTTTTTACGCATGCTGGAATAACTAAATCTGACCCCATTCACGTAACAGACATATCGTATTGATCATTACCTTGGTAAAGAGATGGTTAAAAATCTCTTGATCATTCGTTTCGCTAATGTTGTTTTTGGGGCGATCTGGAATCGTCAAAGTATTGCCAACGTCCAAATTACTTTCAAAGAAAAGATTGGAACTGAAGGTCGAGGCGGTTACTTTGATGAATTCGGCATCATCCGCGATGTGATGCAAAACCGTGCGTAATTAAGTTAAAACTAACCCAGAGGTTCCGTGAAAATTTCGCATCTCACGTGATTTTTGACCAAATAAACTTTTTAAAGTTTATTTACTGCAGAAAGCAAAAGATGATCATGATTTTAATTTATGATATGAAAAGCGATTAATTTTTCACCGTGCCATTGGGTGGTTTTATATGAGAGTTTGTCGATTTTATGCGACGACGTGTTTATTTTAAAATATATAATTGATTTATAGATCTCTTGCAAATACTAAGCATTGTCGGCATGGAACGACCTGTATCATTAAGCTCTGAAGACATTCGTGACGAAAAGGTGGATAATTACAATATATATATATATTTATTTATTTATTTATTTATTTATTAATCTTTGAGCTAATAAGTTAATTACTTTTCGTTTGACTTGAAAATAGGTCCGCGTGTTACGTTGTATTCCTCCTGTGAAACTTGAAGACACACTTCTTGGCCAATACACAAAATCAGAAGATGGCGAAAAACCTGGGTACCTGGAGGATAGCACGGTCCCCGACGGTAGTACATGTCCTACTTTTGCAGCATGTACGCTATGGATAAATAATGAACGTTGGGAAGGTGTCCCTTTTATCTTAAAATGTGGAAAAGGTAAGTGTCATGCTAATTTTTTTAAATAATTTAATTACCATTAGAATGCAATAACTAATTCATATATCTAATTTTTAGCTTTAAATGAACAAAAAGCGGAAATTCGTGTTCAATTCCAAGATTTACCCGGAAACGTTTTCAAAGATTCACCTCGTAATGAATTAGTTATTCGCGTGCAACCCAACGAAGCTGTTTATATGAAAATGACAAGTAAATTACCGGGTCTTTCCATGGACACAGTAATCTCTGAATTGGATCTCACATACAACCGAAGATTTTCGGACTTTAAGATTCCTGACGCGTATGAAGCACTGATTCTTGATGTGTTAAAAGGCGACCATTCTAATTTTGTGAGGGATGATGAATTGGATGCCGCTTGGAAGATTTTCACCCCGATTTTACACAAAATTGATCATGATAAAATTGTTCCTCAACCATATGCATATGGTTCACGTGGTCCAGCGAGCATTGAAGAGTTTACGTCTAAATATGGGTTCAAGAGATCTACTCAAGAATATAACTGGCCAGAACGTTAGTAATTTTGTATACTTTCTTATTATTAAAGTTTGATCTTGATTATGTTTTCATAATTTAACTATTACACGTTGTCTGTAATAAATTCGTTCGAATCTCATTTACAGATAAGGTCAACAAGCTTTAATACTTAAGGAATCCACCTCCTTCGCTCATTGATATCTCTATCTTTCATTGATCGATTGTTATATTGCATTTTATCTTGTCGTTTTCTTTTTTCTCTGTAAATTTTCTTTTATATTTATTTATATATAAATAAAAAGCATAATGCGATTCGTCACATTAAAATCGCGTCGAATACTGTAATTTATAAATTTATTAAGTGACTCTGTGATTTGTCACTTCAAGCAAAAAGTTAAAACTTGATTTAACTTTCTATAAACTTTTTTTCGCGAGTTATATAAATTAATTTTTAATTCTCAATTCATTCCATATTCGTGATTCTCTTTTGATAATAAAGACAATGACTCATCCTTTAAAATTTGCGTTCTATGAACTCAATAGTGCAAATTCCAAGTTATTCCCGGAAAGTGAAAGAAAAAAACGTGGTAGACCTCGAAATACCTCGAAAGAGTAAGAAAATACGATTAGTATTTAATTTTATTCACTTTGTTTGGTTTTACCTTTTAAAGAAAAACTGATCCTATGCAGATTGCAAAAAATACTTCAAAAGATTCACAAAATACTAAAGGATGAGGTAAAGATTTGAAAGTATCATTAAATTAATGGATAATGAGTGACCAAATTATTCTTTACCCAGCACTCGAGGCCTCATTACTTTTATAATACGAATCCGGACGTTTTTCAGCAAGCAATTATCTCACTCGAAAATGTTTTTAATAAATACAAAGATGTAAATGTCATTACAAAAGCAACAGATTGTTTAAATTTTATTGTAATGATTATCTTAAAGTTGGATTTAAGCGGAAAAGACAATGATTGGGAAAAAATTGTAGTTGATTCGTTATCATTAATCGAGGTGATTGTTTTGATCCTTTAGTAACTACAATAATAAATTAATATAATTGATTAAATGAATGAATTTATTATTATTAGATTTTTGTTCAGCAAGATGACATAGGTAATGGGTCGGTCAAATTTATTATCCATTGAATAATTAATTAATTATTGTTTTTTTTTTTTTTTTAAAAAAAAAAAAAGACCAAGTAATGATGGGAAAACTCTGCCTAAAACTTCTCTCAGAAATATTATTAAATTCTTCATTACCAGTTGACTTACGAAGAACGGTAAGGGACATCTGAAAATAATTACAATCGAAATCATGTGATAATATATTTTGAATTTTCTAGAGTGCAGATGTTATAAATTCTCTATTAACTGGATGCAAAGAGAATAAAAAATTGTTAAGCCAAGAAAAATTTTTTGATGTGTATCCTTTGCTATATAAAAAAAAAAACCACGAGATATTTTGATTTAGAAATAGTTATTGAATCTTAACCTTATTAGTTCGAAACTTGCCTCTTCAATGATATCTGCATCCGGTATTATTATGCGTTGTCTCATACTCTGAAATGAATTGATAAGTAATTTTATCTTATTTTTTTTTTTTTTTTCTGACATAAGATTATGAGCTTCAACTTCGCCATCTCGAGATACTATTTAGGCTTTGCCCTAGGATGCAAGATGATCGTGAAACCTTTGCAAGCAGAGCATTTGTAATCCACGAGGATATGATTCAAAAATTCTTGGCAATAGCTGCCAATGATTTTCTCAGGGTAAAAACTAAAAATTTGAGTCAAATTAAGATGTTAAAGCTAACAAAAATTTAACGAATCCTTTGCCTCTTGCTTATTATAAAAATTAAGGATAGTCGAAACTTCTTGAATTCGCTCAATGATTCAAATGATGGCATATTTAAAACGTGTGTCTAACAAAAATAGTGGTATAATTTACAAATGAAATATGTTCTAAACTTTTTTTTTATAGGCCAAAAACGATTGTGGTATCACAAATAAAATACAATAAATTTGAATTATATTGCCCAGAAGGACAAGATCGTTTCTTCGTCGATTTCAACAAATGGACAATATCTACTACAATAAGATCGATGGAGGTTATTTAAATAAATTCTCTCGTGTTGTCCATTTTCTTTTTTTATATACTAGACATACAAATCAAAATTATTATAGGTTAATGATTCTGTCGAGAATGATGTGTTAGAAATCAAATATTCTGAAATGTCAACATGGGATCTTCAAACAGGCAAGTTTTAAAAACGCGTCTTTTCACAATATTTAACAGGGCATTCACGAATTTGTAATTATGAATATTGCAGATCAAATCCTTATATTCTATCTTACCGAGCCTTTAAATCTTAATTATCAAGGCGCATTTAATATACAAAAAAATAGCTCCATATCTAATAGAGAGAATACAATTTTCATAAAATTCGACAATGACGTTCGGAACACTCTAGAAATGATATTAACCGATCGCCGCGTAGTAAGTTTATTTTATTCTCGTGTTTTTTTTAGATTCAAGATTACTTATTGTGCTACAAATAGAAAAAAAAGATGCAGTCTGTAGGAAGTTTACAACCAAAATCCTCTTCAAATAATACCGCAGCTGCACATGCTGCCCTTTCAAAATCATCAGAACTTGAAAAAATCGATAAATCAGTGAACACGAATTCTCAAAGTTATATTGCTGCATACAATACTGAACTTTCTCCAGAAAAAAACAAAAGTCAACATTTTGAAAGCAGAATTATTACTTCATCTACTGCGCTCTCTCTATCAAATTCGTCGAATTCCAATGGTTCTCTAAGCAATTCACCTACTATGAATCATCAATCATTGATGCAAATACTTGAAATTGATAACGTCAAACGTCTGAACGGTTTTCAACCACCGAAAAAACGATCAAAGCCATTACATTTATCTGTTTCAAAAAAACAAAGAACATACAAGGGATATAGTGTAAACGAAGAAATAGGAGAAGATACAATATCCAATAGTGTGGCTGAGGAAGGTAAGATAATTTGAAGTATGAAAAATATTGTAGCATACAAAATGGCATAGTAAAAGGATTAAAATACATTTTTAAAATAAACGGTACCTATTTAAAATAGAGCATCAAATTTCACAAGCAAAGCTTTCAAAAAGAAACACATTACATTTCTTTCGGAATCTTGATGCTACCAATGAAGAACAAGAAGTTTCTGATGATATTATAATAATTGAACAAAACAACAATACAACCAAGAATATAAATGCTAAAACTTATATATATAACGCAAATCAAAAGAACGTAGTTGGACAGACGACTCGTTTACACAAAGGCTCAAATTTAACAACTAATGAAAATATTAGAGACATTGAATATAGAAAAAGGAAAATAAATGTACAAGATTCAAGCGAGGATGAACTAGAAAATCCCAAATTCAGTAACATAATGAAAAAGAACAAACTTCATAAAAGGCAGTTAAAGGTAATACTCAAAATTCAATTTTATGATTTCAATATTTTTTAACGATAACTTTTGTTTTGAAAGATCAATAAAGACGAAATTCCAATTAAAAGTGAAGAAGAATTTTGGAATCCAACTTCGGCTGAATATAACGCTGAAGACGAGGTTATTGAACGGATGAGAGCTCAATTTCGTAAGCATATTTAAAAAATATTCATTTATATTGATATTATCTACAGATTCGCTCAAAAAATTACAGCGATAGAAATTTTTCGGGAATTAGCAGAAAAGAACCTGTCGATTCCAAAATCTAATAATGAAAAAAAACGAGGTTTAGTATTTATTTAAATTAATTTCTTGTCTTATTCAGTGTGAATTACAATATTAAGTATATCATTATCAATAATGATAATAGTTTCATTCGTTGAAAGATTTAAAGAATATTCAAAAGCTTTAGATAGTGATGACGAAGATATTAAAAAACGTTCAGGTTAGTTTAATTCGAAGCTTTTTATTAATTTATATTTTCTTTATCTTATTTAGCGTTTATAAAAAACGGCTATCCGGTTGGCAAAATTCCTTGTGGTTGATACTTAAATTAAAAAATCGTCATTATAATAGATCGGTATATTCTGCATACAAGAAACATTTCACCAATTAGTAGCAATAACGAAATAACTATACAACCCTCTCTAGAAGACGTTGATATCATTGACGATAGCGACGTTACTCCAATCGATACAGAATGTAAAATTGACAAGTCAGGCAAATACGCGAAAGAAAAATTAGATGAGGAAATTAAAAGATTATTGCAATGCATTGGCGAGGTAAAAATAAACAATATTGATATATATATTTATTTATTTATAAGTTTATTAATCCCATTAAACATTTAAATTAGACAATTTTTAGACATCTTCGTAGACAGGACGTAGCTTTATTTCAGGTTACACGAAAAATAATTGTTCAAAATGAGACTAGCTTGACTCAAGGATTAGAAACGCAGTTTAGAAACAAGTATGATTTTGAAATTATCTTTTATAAAAGAGATAAATTTGGCATTTTACCAACAATAATTGTATCATATTTAGACGCGAATTGCTTAATAAATTTAAAAGAAATTATGCTACAATCTCAACAGCATATCAACAAATGATTAAAGAATTAAAGGAAGGAAGAAAAGGATTTCCTTCTTTGGAACAAGTTGAAAATTGATTGTGGCCATTGACATCGAAAGATAAATTTGCCAAATTGAATATATAAGAATCACACTTTAAATATCGCAATCAACTAATGAATTGTAAATATTATAATTGAAATTACCTCAAACTCGATGCGTTTCGATTGTTAAAAGCAAAAAAATTACCTTTTTATAAATTTTTTTTTAAAAAAAAAATTTCTGTAAATAGTTTTTTATTTTCTTAATGCAAAAATCACAGTGATTCAAATAGTTTGATTTTTAAAGGAATAATAATTTAAAAAAATTTTTTGTATCAAGTTCATTTGATTTTTTTTTACTTTAAATAATGCCAAAAGTTGTGAGCTTTCTAGTATTAAAAATGTATCGGATTTTATAAAGGAAGTAGAACTTTAGATAAATGATGTTAATCAATGAAATAAATGTTAACATAAGAATCGGTTTTTTAAATTTACACGTTATATTCATAAGTTGTGATCGTTTCTGACTGCACCACACCATACTGTATTAAATGTGATAACTTGAATGTTACTAAACTGGCAAAAGGTGAGCACTCATGTTGCAGTGGTTGTGTAAAAATACCACCGTTTTTTAAAAGACGTCTAAAAAGTAGAATCGTGTAAAAATGTAGAAATTCTTAATTTCTGAATTTCTTCTTAATTGTGCTATATAATACGTGGAATTTATTGGTCAATTATTTTAAAAAAAATTTTCCGAATTATTTATTTTTAACAAATTTTGATATCATTATTATTAAACATATTTATAAATTTTTTAGAAATTAAAAGAATTTTATGTAATTTTGAGAAATAAAGATAAAAAAAGAAAGTTAAAATAATCATGATTGTGATGAGAATATACACATTAGTTATTACATTAATACTTTTAAAAATTATATTAAATGTTTTGTCTAAATATAATATAACATAAGATGCATCTTAGATTAGCATCTTAGATTTTACAGTCAGTAAGAATTATATTTTACAAAGTTTTATATATAAAAGAATCTATTGCTATATCATCTAAAGTAATTATTATTATTTTTTAAAGTAGGGCTAGTAAAGTTAGTAATTGAATCACCAGATATTTCTTGCATGATTTTTTTTTTTTATAAATACTTTTATATTAACTAGTATAAAAAATTTATATTACAAGATTTTTTTATGTAATTACAGATTCAAAGAAAATATAGAAGGAATTCTAGAAAAATCAGATTCTATGAAAATTTTAACTATATTAAGAGCTAAATGCATTTTAATCTAATAATATCAAAACTAAAATAAAAAATTCTTAGGATTTGATTTTCCTAATAATTAACCTATATATTAAATTACTAATAAAATATTAAAGATTTAATAAGAAAATTTATTAATAAATCTTTTAATATTTTTTTTTTTTCAATAAAAAAACACATGTGAATCTACTGAAATTGTTATATTTTATTATATTTGTTTAACTAATTTGATAGCTAAAAATATGATTAAAAATTTGACAAATTAATAAAAAAATATATTGAGTATATCCTTTTTTTGTAAAATTAAAAAATCAATAGTAAAGTATTATATTTTGATTAAAAAATAATGGGAATTATAAACCACACCGCGGTGTTCAACACCATATCATGTAATCACATAATTATTGTTATTTATTGTCCAATCGGAAGACGTGATATGTGCTGGTGCAGTACATGACGTGTTATGTAAATAAACTTTATTAATATCAGATAATCAGTTTTGATACAAAACTTTAAATTTTAAATGTATATTTGTGTATCACTTTCATATGCTTAAAGTTTTTTTTTTCTCACTTTCTTTATTCTTTATACTTTCTTTTCCTCTGTTCCTTATAACTTTTTTTTTGATAGTAGTCAAACTTGTTGGTTTTCAAATTTAAACTGATTTTTTTGACTTTATGAAATAATAATTTTCTCAGCATTATTTCATTTAAAATTTCATAATAACGAGAATTTTAATTATAACGATATCTCTTATTTAGCATAAAGCAGAGTTAAGCAATTAGAAATTACAGTAATTAAACATATTTTTCACTCTCTTTATATTGAATGTTTCAATTAATACTCTGAACGGTTCGGTTCAGTTCAGATTATAAATCTTAAAAATGCCAATCCGAAACCGAACCGAACTATAAACTGATAAAAATCTGAACTGAACCGAAAATTTCGGATTAATTCGAAATTTTGGATCGTTTGAAACGATCCTTTTATCGTTCATTTGGAACGATAACTTCAATCGTTCTAATTGAACGATTTTCTTATCGTTCGTTTAGAACGATAACTTCAATCGTTCCAAATGAACAATTTTCTTATCGTTCGTTTAGAACGATAACTTCAATCGTTCCAAAT
>CAJVPP010003241.1:0-12185 GCA_910592005.1 Funneliformis mosseae | reverse complement strand
TTAAATAGTAAAAGGTAAAATTTAATGAAATTATATTAAAATTTTATTAAAAATCTACAAAATTCTGAAAAAAAATAAAATTATATCATAGCTTATAAAAATATAAATCTATCAAAATTTTAGTAAAGAATTAATGAAATTAAAGTTTAGATATTTTGCTAAATTTAAAATAAGTTTAGATAAATATTTTTATAAATATCATAATATTATACCTAATTGTAATATTATTAAAAATTAATTTATAATAAGTGATAAATAAGTATCATAATATTATAAAATTATCTTAAATAATAATAATAATTTAATTAAATTATTTTAAAATATTTTATAAAATAATTATTTTAAAATTATTTTATAAAATAATAAATTATTTAGAGTAAATTTATTTATTATAGAAGATAATATTTCTTATATACTATTTTTATATATATTTTCTTATTCTACTTTACTTTAACTTTAAACTTTATAATACTAGGGTTCTTTATTAAACATTTCTTTATCGAGTTGTCCAATTTATATGATAAATAGAGTTATATATAAAAAAATTTCTAAATTTTCAAAATATATATGAAAAATAAAAAAGTGAATGAGTGTGATTTAGGTAACAATGATATCATATATATAATAAATAAATTATTTTAATTATTTAATTACAATCTGAAAATATATTAAATAGAAAATTAAATTTTAGAATAATTCATAAGTAGATATATAGATTTAATTGACTTAAGTATTTTTTTTCATCTATGATATTTTATATATTATATATATATTAATATATTAATAAAAAAAATATAAAAATAGATAGTATAAAATATCTAATTTCAATAATCTTAAATAATTTCTTATAGCTATTATAGCTAACTGTTTTTGAAAAAGTAAATGAAATTTAAAGATTAAGGATTTTCCTTATATGTTATTAAGTAGGAAATAATAAAAGAATACAATTTGTTAATTTTAAATTAACACTTCTATAGTATTTTCTTATCAGAAACTAAGAGTGAAAGATCTTTTATACATTTTACAGACTTAGTTAAAAATATAGTAAAGTTAGATTAAAGCTTTATGAATTTAAAGAATCACAAAAATGATAGTATTTGAGCAGTCAGAAAGCAGTTAAGTAATTTATAAATTATCATAATTTTTTTTCTGAACTTACTAATTTTTATCCTTTAAAATCCTATTCAATTTATAAAATATTATAATTAAATCATTGTAACTAATCAGTTTTATCAATATCTAGTAAATTCTGTTCAAAAAAAAAAAAGATTCTGACTTAATGCTAATTAAAATAATGATCATATTAATATAATAGTTAAACTTAATAGGATTAAAAAACTTTTAGAATTTATTTTGTTAAAAAATTAGCAAAAAATACAATTAATAATAGAACTTAATGATCAAATTAGACAAATGTAATAGAATTTAGAAAATCAAAATAATCAAATTGAATAAATGCATTAGTATTTAGAAGATCAAAGAAATAAAGTAAAAGAATTAAAAAAAATTGTAAAAAGCCTATGATAGAATGAATATAATACAAAATTTGTATGAAAAGTAATATAAAAGTAATAAAACTTTAGTTAAGTAGTAGATTTCATGATTTGATAGTTAAAATAAACATATCAGTGCAATTATAAAAATAGTAAAAGTAGAACGTAAATTATTATTCAAAAATATAAGTTAACTAATTTAAAATAGTGATAGATTTTCTTTGAAGAATATTAATAATTCATGTGAATAGCTCAATAGCATAATTAGATTACTGTTAAGTTTATTGAAATTCTAATTCAAAATAATCAAAACTCTAATATTTTTAAATCAAAAAAGCTTTTTAAAATTGCTATTATAATCAATTCAATATATGAGACACAATATAAAATATGTGTCAAAAATTTAATTTTCTACTTTAGATATTAAATATTTGATTGTATGATTAAAATTAATTATTAATATTAATAATTATATTATAAGTTTAGAAAGTTATTATCAATTTTAAAAGTAGCTGAATGAATTAACAAGCATAAAAATTATTATTTGAAGGCCTTTTAGTCCTTGCATTTAATAATAAATAAAAAGGATAAAAGAACTATTTTAATCAAAGATCTAATATGATTATTTATTATATAATTATCATTTTCATTACTTTTAATATAGTATCATAAAATAAATTTAAATATACTTATTTATTTTAATTATATTAATTACTTTTTAGATTATAATATAAAAAATTCTTTAATATTAGTTCTTAAATACAACTATATACTTACCTCTCTAAAATTCTTAATTTATTATCTAAAAAATCATTTTCTACTAATATTATTGATTCTTTTATAATATCTATAATAATTAATATTACTAATATGAAATTTTGTTTTAGCTATAGTTAACAAAATATCTAAAATATAAAATGTTATTACTAATATTAGCTGAAATTCAAAAGAAATTAAAGTCAAAAATATTACAATTGATTAATGAAATAACTTACTTATCTTTAAATCTTATAATATTGATGACAAACAAAGTATCATATGTATTCTTAGAATCAGTCTTATTTAACAAAAAGTTACTAATCTGAGAGTTAATATTCCTGAAATTTACATTTTTAATTTTTTTAATATTAATCCTAACTCAATTATAAATGTTGAAAAGATACTTTTACATATAGAAATAATATCAAACATTAAGGATAGAACTCACAAGTAGATTATTATTACTTGTAATAATATTCTATACTATTATATTACTAAATTGAATGAAAAGTAATCTTGGTTAATTCTTATATCAAAACAATTATATGAAGAAATAAATATGCTTTGAGTATATATAAAGTTAAACTGATAAGTGATATAGATTTAAAATCTAATATTTCTCACTTTAATATTACTAGATATTTTTTTTATACATTAGAAAAATCGATTTGAAATAGTTTACAATCAAAGTTATTAGATTAAAAATTAGCTAACCTATTTTAAAAAATATATAAATTATTATAAGTCATGAGATTTGATTTGTGGCATATAATATTAAGCAATAGCCTTAAAACTTTTATAACTAT
Organism: Funneliformis mosseae; assembly: GCA_910592005.1. Taxonomy (NCBI): domain Eukaryota; kingdom Fungi; phylum Glomeromycota; class Glomeromycetes; order Glomerales; family Glomeraceae; genus Funneliformis; species Funneliformis mosseae. The sequence continues at coordinate 9,127 of CAJVPP010003241.1, read as the reverse complement.
CTATAAAAACTATTCTGATCCATCTATTGAAGAATATCTTGCATAAATTAAAAAATAGCAAGATCTGTTTTATTAAATAAAATATGAACAGATCACTATTAATTGATTTTTTTTTAATTATTATTTTTTAAATTAATACTAATTTATTTTTTAATAAGATATTTGTTTATCTTCAAGTAATAATTAATTATTAAAAAGCTATAAGAATTAATGATCTTTTTCAAAAGAACTGCTAAAAGAACTTTTCTCTTATTTGGTCTATAAGACATTATATTATTCTATTTATTATTTAATAGATATTTCTAATAAAATTTAATTGATGCATTTTCATTTTAAAATGCAGAATATAATAGAGAAAAATTGTATTATTTCTTAATTATTTATGAATAATACTAAGGGTTAGATACAATTATAAAGAAGGCGAACAAGATCTTAAAACTTTAATACCTTATATTTCACAATATCATCATTAGAAAATTATAGCATATAATTGTAAAAGTTATTTAAAATAAATTTTTAATTTTAAATTAAATTAATTTTTATATATACATATATTATTTATTTATTTTAATTTAAAATAATTTATTTAAAATAATTGAATAATGATCACCAGAAATTGAGACTAAAAACTTGATCAAAATTAATTATAAAATGCTAAAAATTCTAAACTCTTTTGCAAAGTTTTGAATTTGTAAATTCAAAAAATGTACAGACTATTTATCAAAGCTTTAAAGAAGAATATGAGTTGACTAAATATTTAAAAATTTCACATATAATGTAAAACAATATTGACAAAAATTTATTATTGAAACATATATTAATAAAAAACTATCTCCTTTTTTTAGGCTAATACCGATTATAAAATAAGAAGCAGATATATAAATAAAATGAAAAAAATATGAACAAAATAAAAATTTTGTTAAAGATCAAAACTCTTCTTAACAATTAGATGAAAATACTTAAAAAAAAATTATCCTAAATTAAAATTAAAAAAACAAAATGAATTATTAGACATATTGCAAAAAATAAAACATTTATTCACTTCAGATAATAAATTTAATTTAGAATAAATTTTTATTTGTACAATTTGTATTTTTTCTTTTTATTTAATTAATTTTTTTGATAAATATATATTCTAATAAAATTGGCTAACATTATTAATTATAAATTTTACACTATTAAAATTTTACGCTTATTAGAGAAAATGATTATTATAATATATTATTATTGGTATTTTAATCTAATAAACTTTATGATTTCAAAGCAAAATATCATAATGCAAATATTTGCCAACTTCTATACTTTCAATTATGATTTTTCTTACATTTCTAGAGTAATATTATTATTGTAATTTTCTTGAATTAATCTGCTTGTCATTTCTAATACCAAAACTTCATATATATAATCCATCAGCTTTAATAAAAATGCTTTAAATGATATAAGAATATCTAAAATAACGAATAAATCTATCAAAATATCAGCAATAAAATATAATTCTTTAGATCTATAATATCTAGCCTATAAATTAATATGATTTAATAAAGTTTTATAAAACAAATAATATAAAAAATAAATTTTAAAATTAATACCTGAAATATCTTACATCTATTAATAAATATCGTTGGTGATTAGCCTTATTATATCCAATTTCTTGATAAATTGAAAAGGCAATTTCTTGGTAATAACTTGCTAGGTTTCTATTGATAATTTCTAAAAGTTCATTTTTAAATATTTGAATACGTAAAACTAATTGATTAAAATCAATAAATTTTGAATACTCTTTTAATAACCGTTTGTAATGATATGTAACTCAGCACAATTGAATATCATTATTTTCCAGTGTAGCTGTGAAAATCATTGATATCCGCTATTATCTGATACTTCATGATTTTTTATAATTAACAATAACTATAATAAATCGTTTATCAGGCAAAAAATCATTATCAGGCATTAATAACTTTTATTAAGGCACATTTAAAACTAATTTAGTACAATTTGTATAATAAGTTTTATTTATAATTATTTTTTTTCCCTTTCTTTTTTTCTTTTGACGTGTATTTAATTCAGAAGATGAAATTTCATGTAAAGGCCTCTTATTTTTTATTTAATAGTTGCGAAGTCTTACTAAAACCATTGGATGACTATACAATTTAAATTAAATGTAATATAAAATTCAAATATAATAATATCAAATTTGATTTGTGATTCGGGGGCTCCTGCGGAGCCCCAAATCAACCAATTGATTTTCCTAATATAATAGTTATTCGGCACTTCGTGCCGAATAACTATTAATTACATATTAACCAATTTATTTTGACATGCATGAAATATTAAGAAATACCAATAAGATTATCTGTAACAAAAATATTTATATTTTAATTCTATTTTATTTATAATGTATTCTCAAATAAAAAATTATATATTTTTACAAATTTTCTAAAATTGACTTGCATATGATAATCCAACTATCCTTTTTGTCCTCAATACTTTTTATTCAGCCGTTACTTTAAGGCTTAATGACTATCTCTACTTTCTTCATTAAATAAGAAATTGATATAATTAAAATTTCAAGTTTATAATTAATTAAGTAAAATTTTTTTTATCATATTACAGTATCTACAATATAAACAAAAAAGTCCGTTTTATATAACACCATCGTCAGTACCATTAACATTTACAGAGTCCAATTTTCCCAAACATCTCATTAAAGCTTCTAATTCATTTCTAAAACCTCTGATTTCAGAATTTTTTTTATCGATTAATACTCCCCACTTTGCTTTCCATCTCTCAAGTTGCAATTCACCTTGACGTTTTGTCTCTACAATTATGTCCTGTAATTCTTTTTCTCGTTTCATGAAGCGTGCTTCAATCTCGGAAATTTGTTTTGCTAGCGCATCAAGCTGTACTGTTGTAGCAGGAGCGACATCAGATGAAAATTGTGCCAATGGAGGTTTATATTGTGGTGGCGCATTATAAACCATGTCAACCTTTTTAATTATTGTTTGTTGACGAGCAATATTGGTTTGTCGCAATATTACATTTTCCTCCTGAAGCTGTCGAATAAGTTGTTTTGCAGTTTCACTCAAACCTTCAATTACTTTAGAATCAATTCCATCATTATCAACAAGTTTTGTTATATCACGTGTCTTTCCATTTACGAGTTCTTTCGTACCGTGGAATACATTACCTGGTAGGGAAGGTACAACAAGTGTAAGCAACTCACGTTGACGTTCAAGAACATTTTCTAGACCAACGCATCTTCCTTTCAAAACACTGATTTCTGCCTCTTTTTCCACCGTTAATTTTCTTAATCCTGCCACATCTTCATCAGCAGCAAGACTATTTTTAGTGGATTGTTGTAGAAGTGTCAATGTATTCTCATGAACTGCTTGTCGAACAGCTTCAGATGTAGCCAATTGAGCTTTTAATGTAATATTTTCAGCGGTAAGCGATTCAATTTGACTTCGAAGTTTTTGAATTTCAGCTGTTGAAGCTGGCATTAAATTCGAATTATTCGAAGAAATTGGTACACTTTTCGATTCATTCGATAATGGTTTTGTCGTATCACTATCAGAAGTTGGTTCATTCATATTTGCTCTTCGAGATTCTTTCCGTTCCATTTGTAATAACTCTCGCAAATGCTCAACTTGTGTTTTTAGTTGTTTGACAGTAGTATCGTATCCGCTACCCCATTGAATTTTTTCTCGAGTAATAGCTAATAGTTTAGATTCGGCGTCAGTAGTTCGTTGATGAGCAGCTTCAAGTTGCATGTCCCTTTCCTTAATAGTACGTTCAAGTTGAGCAATAAGTTTTTCGATGTCCGATATTTCTTGGTTGTCATCGAGATCTCCAAAAAGTCCCATAATATCACTAGTTATAGGTAAGGAAGAAATATCACCAATTTCTTTATCAAAAGGTAAAGCATCATTAATATACTTTATAGCATTACAATTACCGAGGCTTGGAGTATTCCCACTAGATCCAATAGCGTCTCCTGTATTGACAACTGCACCACCATTTACAGCCGTTTGATTTGCGTTATTAATCTTCTCAACATAATTTTCACATTCTTCAGTTTTTTCAAGGTAAGCATTTTGATAATATTCTAATTGTTCTTCCTTTCTCTTTAATTTATCCACCAATTCTTCAATAATATTTTGTTTAGTATCCAACTCCTTTAATAAATTTGGTGAAGCCATTACAGGTTGAGGCGGATTGTTAATGATATTTGCGGAACTGTTTTCAGTTGAATCAGCAGGAAGTTCCAATAAAAGTTCTTCCATTTCACGCATTTTTTGATCATATTTTTCTTTTCGCTCGGCATTATCTTTTTTCAATGTTTCAACTTCTTCTTCAAGCTTAACTTTTAATTCTTTTAACAACTTCACTTCATCTTCTAATTTTCCCACAGTCTCACGTGAAGATTTATTTTCTTCTTCCAATTTCATGAGTTTAACTTTCATTTCAGCAAATTCTTCGCTAGAAATATCAAGTAGATCATCTTCTTGTAAATCTAGAAGATCATCCTTACCGCTCAAAGCACTTATATTGGATAAAACCGAAGGTGTGGGACTTACTGTACGAGTAACGGTACTGGCACGCGACATTCCGCCTAAAGAAGATTGTGAAGTGGTTCTTTTGAGAGTTTTCGTGGTAGGAGAACGTGGTGAACTTGTTTCTTTGTTAAATTTTGAAACGTCAGCAGTAGACTTGCGTCTCTTAGTAAGAAGTAAATTAGTCCTTCGTAAATCAGTACAAATCTGTGTGATTTCTGGATTTGAACCATATTTTGTTTCAATTTTTTCAATAGCGCTCTGTAATTTACGAAAACGACTTTCACGTCCTTCCTTCGAAATTGCTTCCTTTTTAATGCCCTCAATTTGTGATTCATATGTATATTTCATCATGTTCATTTCTTCTGTCATTTTCTCTAATGATTCTGTTCTTTCTCGAGATACAGTAACGATTTCTCCACGCGCCTTGGACAATTGATGTTCCACATCATCAATTTTAATCATATATTCACTTTCTCTATCTCTGAGATCGCTCAATTCTTTTTTCAATTCATTCATTTCTTTGAGAGCAAGTTCTTTAATTTCGTAAGTTTTTTCTTTCTCTTTTAATCGTTCAATCTCTTTCTTCATTTCCTCAATTTGTTTTACAGTTCCTTCTGGCACTGTTTCTTGAGTTTCTTTCTCATACAACAATTCCTTCAAATGTTCAATCTCACTATATAACTCATGGACTTTATTATGTTGCTTTTCTTGTTCTGCATCCGAAGCCCCTAATCGTTCATTCATACTTTTTATTTCACTAACTAACTTATCATTTTCCTTCTGATAACCACTAATTAATACTTCTTGGTCTTCCATTTCTCTTTCTATTCTTATTAAATCTTCATGGGTAAGTGCAAGAGGTTCTTCTTGTTGTTCAATAATATCTTTTAAATCAGATTCATAGTTTTGAATTTTATTTCCGGCTTCCCATAATTCATTTTTAAGATATTCAACTTCAACTTCTTTGGAAGCAAGTGTATGTAATAATTCTTGATTTCTCTTTAATAAATGAGATTTTTCAGCAATTGCAACTGTTGAATCTTGATATCGCTTTGACATCTCATTTAAAGTTTCTTCAAACTGAGCATTTATTTCATCAAGTTCACTTGATATCTCTACAGTTTTAACAGGAGACTTTAAGGAACGTTGATAATCATTTGCATTATTTGAAGGGGAAGGAGCTTGAATAAGCCTCGCATTAGCACGACGTAATACTGTTCTTTTCTTAGTCAGACGAGGTGAAGCAGGAGATCTTACCATGTAACGTTGTTCTTTACGAGTAGGGCGTCCTATAGTAGTATCGATTGTTATACCAGGCCCTTCTTTTGCATTATTTTGCTCATTAGAAGAATTAGAGGATTTATTATTACTATCATTTATACGTCCAGAAGAATCTTCATTATTCATTTTTGAAGAATCATTTTCGATTATGTCAGTTACTTGTGTTGTTATAATGGTATTAGAAGTAACGGAATTTGAATCAGATTTGGTATCTTCCTTTTGTGAATCAGCAATAATGGACTCGCTTGTAGTAATCCCTATTAAACTTGCTAAACGAGTTGGTAATGATAGCCGTGATTGTGAACGATTTGTTTGTAATACATCAGCATTTTTTGTAATATCTGTTTTTTGTTGCTGTCCTTTATTTCTTTTTAATTTATCATCAATCCATTCATCTGCCATGAAAGAACCTGAATCTTGCCTTGGGTGTTGTATTAATGTTTTACAATTATGATCCAACTCTGATAAAGTATTATCATATTGACCAGTAGAATTACTAGAAGCAGCGATTGTTGAAGATGGTTTGGCATGTTTTTTTGACTCCCCAGTTTCATACATTTTATTATTAGAATTTGATGATGAACTATTATTCTTACGACTTTCCTCACGTGAAGATTTTGTTGCATGATTACTACTATCTAATCCACGAAAAGTCTTCAATTTAGCTTCCCTTAAAATATCTTCTACCATAGAATGGGGAACACTCTTTTTACTGCTAGAACTACTATTTGAATTTCTTATTGATTCAATAAGTTTTTGAGTTTCCGGTGATAAGCCTTGAATTGGCTTGTCACTTTTACCATTTTCTCTACCACTACCATCAACAAGAATAGAATTTTTTGATTTTTTACTTGACTCTTTTCTTGACGTAGTATTTTCGTTAGAGTTATGACCCTGCGAATCTTTTTTTCCAAAGCGATCTTTATCGCTCATTGTATTTTATAAAATATTTACACTAAAGCAAATATATTTGCGATTAAATTTAATTTTTTTTTGGAATCAGGTAATTAAATGTGGTGAAATGTAACTTATAAAAGAATCTAGAGTGTGCGTTAACAAAAAGGCAAAATTACTTTTTTCTTCCAAAAACCAACCATAAATATCGTTTAAGGATACTAATGTATATCGTTTTAAGCGACTCAAATGCAGACCCAAATTTGGTAATGATTAACGCCCCAAAATTGATCAATGTGTACTTTAATTTCCATTGTGTAAATTTAACAAAATTCATGCAAAATGATATAAAAGTTAAGTTCGTTTTCCGAAACGAATAAGAGATTTTTGATCGATAAAAACTATAGCAAAAGTCATTATTCAAGAAAAAAATTGATTTGGTATGATTGGTAATCATTGAATTTGATGATCGATAAATATATAACCATTAAAGTGATATTTATAATTAAAAATTTTTATTAATAAAAAAAAAGTATGAATTTTAATATATATATTAATATCCTAAACTATTTAATTAAATAAAAATATATCTTTTATTTATTTTTATTTAAATAGTTTAATTTATAAATAAAACTTGTATATTAATCATTTATATTTGTAAAATAATAATATAAAAGGATCTTTAATAGATAAATTATATAATTTACAGTTATAATAAAAATGTTTAATAAAAAAAATATAAACAAATATATTTAAAATAAAAGATTTAAGATAAATTTATTTTTGTTTAATATATTAATATTAATAATTAAATTTATTATTTTAAAAAGTATTCTTTTATAATAAAATAATATTAAATTAATTTTTGGTATTACATTTTTCTCTTTCTTTCTGATTTTAAAATTTTATCAAAAAAAATATATATTTATTTATAAATAAAATTATGAGTTTCAGATTATATGATTGATCAGTCTGAATATCATATATTTAGCAAATTTTATTTTAAAGTAATATATGATTGATGATTAATTATACTCTATCTATTATTATTTTTTTTATGATTTTTCATTAATTATATATTAAAATAGAATTTTATTACTTTTTTTTACTTTTTAATATTTAAAATAATTTTTATTATATTTTAAGTATATATATATTTCAAAAATTTGATTTAGCTAAGAATAAAAGAAGTAAATAAAGAAAAATTTTCTAAATATTTGATGATACTACTTCAGATATACAGTATATATATAGGAAAAATAATTTAAGTATTAGTTTATACTAATAATAAAGGCTTATAAAAATTTATAAAAGAAAAAATAAATAGTCATATAATATTAATAAAGTTATTTTATTTTTTTCAAGTAAAATTTATAATTATTTTTAAAAGAAATAACTTATTTATAGATATCACTTCAATTAAATTTATTAAATATCTTTAAAAAACTTAAAAATATTGAAATTAAACTTTCTATTTAAAAAGAAAAAAAATATGTTAAAATTTATTTTATAATAAAATTATTTTACTTTTAGAAAATAAAAAAAATATGATAGATTTGTAATACTTATTAAACTATAGTCAACTCTTTCTATAATGAATTTTGATATAATAAATTTCACATTATAATAAATCTTTAATGTGATATAGATTTTTCATATAAAAAAAGTTTTATTATACTAAATTATACTAAATAAATGCTATATAATATTTAACGAATTATAATTTATTAACACAGCATAAATAAATAATCCTTTTTATAATAAATTTACTTATATCAAATTTTTTTTGATACAACGAAGATTTTTTTTCAAAATATGAAAAATTAAAAATAAATTATTTTGATTATAAAAGATAATTTAATATTTATTTTTTTTCAAATATATTAAATATATATTTTTTAATATTAAATAAATTAAGAAAAATGGATTTTATATTTCATATTTTATGTTTGCATATTATGTTTAATTTTACTTTTTATTACATATTGTTTTAAAAAATACCAAGTATTCTATTTAACTATTTTATTATATAATTTTTTTTTAAAATATCAAAAATAAAGTTAACTTCAATTTTATCTAAAGTTCTTAAAAAACATAAATCTCTTATTATATAGTCTAACCTCGATATACTGATAGTTTATATACTAATAATTGACATATACTGATAAATTTTCTTTATCCTATTTTACAATTAATTAAAAAACCTCACTATACTGATATTATATATTATTTCACAATGTAACATATACTGATACAATTTCTTTATCACTTAATAAGTGATATATAGTACTATATACTGATATTTCAAGTTATACCAGCATACAGTTAACTCTTGTTATAACGAATTCTATGTCTTAGATCTCAACTTCACTATAAGGTTATAGTGAAGATTTTAA